>JTDE01003446.1:52434-78812 GCA_014338405.1 Paragonimus skrjabini miyazakii
AGCGTACATCATCGCCCTTAAATGAAAGACGAAAGGATACCGGCTTTCTGCACACCGTGTCGGGTCGAATTCTCACTTCAGAGGGTTGTTCGAATCTTGCAATGACCGGTTTAGGACAACCGTTTGGCTGTAGGGTGGTCTCTAACAAGGTCATCTCATCTTAAACTGCATCTTCAGTGCATACACCTTTGGTCCGACCAAACAGTATGTGTACTAAACTTTGTTCATAGGAACAGTGTGCAATGTTTTCAAAATGCACTTACTGATCTGTTCAAGTGCTCTTGTGGTGGACATTTCGTTGATCCGAGCCATTTGCATTTCTTCGAGTGCGTATATCAAGAAATGGTAGACTGTTTTGATTCCCGACTTTCATACTGAAATGCATGTTTGGCTGCAAAGATGTCTAAATGGTCTGTAGTGTGCACTCGCAAATTTACAGCGAAATTTGTCCAGGCATAAATCGTGCAACATTAGCCTACTTTCTTTCTTTCTTGTACAAACACCGTTCTACTTAGTTTCTCTGCAGAATACATGCAGACCGTGCTGAATCGCCTTAATGTTATGACTGGTCTGTGCGGTATGCATTTTGCACTTGTAGAGCGTAAAATCTTGTCACAGTTGCCACTGAGTTGGCAATGATCTTGTCTTTATTGTCGCTAGTAGGCCGGTGGAGATTGTCCATCTTTTCAACTCCCTGAGTACTGTCATCTAGTCAGCCTGTAGGATTGCTGACACGGTGTCCACAAGGATATCGAAAACCTGTGTTGCATTCATTGCATTAGCATTACATTACATTTAGCGCCGCAAAGTTGTTCACTTGTCCATTAAAAACAGAGTCTGCAATGCCTTTGTGCGTTTCGCTTTGTTTTACGGATCAGACACCTGTCCCGTTTGGTGCGGAAGGTGCACATGGGCTCTCGTTATCTAATCACACTTGTCTCCGCCACTTAGCGTGCATCACCCTGACTGACTGTGAAAGAAGCGATACTTAGTCGGCGCGTGTTTGGGAAGTGTGCAAGTTGACGACCGGTAACGGATGTAGTAAAACTGCTGGTTGGGTCATGTATTCCTTATGTTGACTGAGTGTCTGCCGCACCTCGCATTGTTCATTGTGGATGCTGTTTATAAACCATTCTGTTCTCAGATGATTTCCAGAAGCTATTATTCGTTCGCCCTTTGTATTTAGACGATCACCGTTGGCTCGTAAACAGTCTGAAGTGTTGTTCTGTGACACTTAAACCACGTTTATGATCATTTGAGTTTGTGTAAATCAACCAACTTAAGTGAAGGACATACATTTATTGTCTTGGGTTGTCGCCGATCTGTACTGTCTTATCCTTGCTGCACATGAGATTGCAGGTAGCTATGTTATGTCTGTAAGTGTGAACCCATCGCCTTATCGTGTACTCTAATGTCATCTCAGTTTGAGTTCTATGGTTGTAAAATATTCTACCACATATTCATTCATGATCATTGACTCGCGTCGATTCCAACTTTTTTTCGGTCAACATGGACACGTATCATATCAAGTGAATAACTGATATGATGAATGTCGCTCTGGGTTTGAAGGTAAACCTTAAGACAATATGGATAGTCGGAGTGTTAGGAATTTCACGAAACAAGTTGGGGTGATGAGCATCATACTACGTGAAACTTAGGAAACAAGCCTTATCATTAATTAGGCACTTTGACAGTAATATTACTGTAGCAGTTCAATGACCCTTCCGAAGATATTAGCAAAACGAACTCACTCCTATTGAATAGTGTACATCATCATTCACCTAAACTTAGTCTTTGAATATAACTGAAGACTACATGTAACGCGATCTTTCTCCGAAAGGATAGTTCACTTGTATTGACGCTTGCTACAACCAACTGCCTTGTAAGTAGATCTTTCTCACACGTTTTCTATTTGATGTTCAACATCTGTATTGCCACGATAATCAAAGCGATTCACTTACTAGAAAAATATTAAGGGGGTTGCTGCCTCACATTTTTTGTGAGTTTCTCTAGATAATGCATCGAGTTTTTTTCTAACTTGTTCGACTATCAAGCTAGAGCGACAGTTCAGTAATATCCAACTCTTGTCTACTTATTTTTTTGGCATCTGTCGTTTCGGAGATGTCTTTTTTCAAACACCGATAGTGTTCTCATTTGACTTGAACTTCGCTCGATACATGTTCCTCGGGCCTCGCCCCTCAACCTATGCACTGTTTTAGTTTTTGTGTTCATGCTGTATTTGACAACTGACTTCAGGTATTAGGAAGTAGTCCGTGTGAATTTTAATCATCGATCAGAGTATCGATCTCTCCTTATTTATATGGCTTCACGCCTATTCACGGACTAGGCATTCAACAGACTTT
Organism: Paragonimus skrjabini miyazakii; assembly: GCA_014338405.1. Classification (NCBI taxonomy): domain Eukaryota; kingdom Metazoa; phylum Platyhelminthes; class Trematoda; order Plagiorchiida; family Troglotrematidae; genus Paragonimus; species Paragonimus skrjabini miyazakii. The sequence goes on from JTDE01003446.1 coordinate 54,798, forward strand.
CTGTTCCTATATTGCTTCATCCAACGAATCCACGTGTTTTATGAAACCACACTGTGTTCACACGGATCCATAAACAACCACAGCACTAACACATCATCCTCCCTTTCATTATCCACCTCTTTCCCTTTCCCCAACGGTCAATTTTAGCACTGCGACTATAAACAGAACCGTGCTTCATGATTCAGATCTTTGCTGGGACTTTTCTTCGCTCTCAAGGTCTGACGTGTACAGAATTTTTGTTGTAAGTTCTCCTTTTAAATAATCATTGCTTGGTATTTTCTTGTCTCCTACCGTTTAGACGTCTTAATTTGGCGATCTGCATGCTTGTTTGGTAACTATTCGGGATAAGTGGCAGAACGCTGGATGGTGCTCTTTGGCACCGTTTGACCAATACTTGCAAGGAAACATCTTTTGATTAGAACCCGCTTGCCAACACATTTGATCGGTACTTTTCATGCGGGGCGCCGGTCAGCAACATTCAACTTAGAGTCTGACATTTTCGATGAAAAGGCCATGAAAAGGTCATTGATTAAAGCTGGAGGCTGCAAACTTCTATGAGATATGACTCGGGAGTCGGGTATTTTGCATCGTGACACTCGATTTTAGTGCAACGTGATAGCTGACAGATCGAAAAAGCTGTCTATTCTGTAGGGCATTCTTTCTACCTAGATTAATCTTGTTGAATGCTAGTGAGGTATACCGGATTTATGGTCGTGATTTGGAGCTTAAATGGCAATGATTGCACACTTCCGTGAATTTGGCAAACTGACAGTAGTGCAGTCTGTTTACGTTCCGTTTGTATGAATGGTATCACTGTGTTCGAATAGTGGCTGAATGTTTTTGGCCGACTTGTGAACCACGCAGAGATGCAATCATCAGATTGGTCTGTGTTTTGATAACCTTTACCCCTAACCCTACCATCGCTGCCTTGGCTTAATTGATTGTAAACGACAATTGAAACTAGGTGATAGAAGTCACAGTCGGTTGGGTGTGTGCGATTGAGTAAATGGAATTTGACACCATGTAGAAGTGTGTGAAACGTGTCGGTTGAACTGGTACTTTGTTCTGCGAGAGTGCGCAAATGTAGCGCGTTATAAGTTGGCTAGTTCATTGAGTTTAGAATCTGGTTTTCCTTCAGATGCGAGAAGGTATGTGCGATTCGTTCAGATCCTACAATTCCAAAGTCTACTATCTCCATAGACTAACAAAAACTCATTCGTTTGTTATCCAGGTTTCCTAACTTACGTTTCTTCGTTGTTGCTACGTTGGGGACTTTTGTCATCTTTTGCTGTCTCTTGCCATCCATTTTCGTTACTTACATTTGGTCCTTTCATGTCAAACAATGAAAAACCAACAAGCAAACAGGAACGTTTGCATTGGGTCATTATTCTTTAGATTCGTATGACATTTCTCAGACTGCAAAAAACGGTGAATGTTTACGCACACCTGTACGGTTTAGAAGGACAAGTATAACTGTTACGGCCCCTGAAAGAAAAAGGAAACAGTGAATCCTGAGCAGCATCACTATCACGAAAGGAACGCACGGAATCACAATAAGCCAGCAGCGGGACACAACGCTCGCAAATTCGAATCCCGTACCAAGTAACGATTTTTATATACCGCCCAGCCGGTACGCGGAACACAGAGATATAGTCGCTGTATTTAAAATTTTTTGGTGATCGTGGGACTTGGCCATCTAACATGTCAATTTTGTGCAAGCGCCATACATGAGAGTAAGAAAAATGGCGGGCATTCAAATTGCTCAAACTGAAAAACTTAATTTTCTCGCCAAATTAAGAGAACTGTCGAGAAAATGGCGTTCCCCCTGTTGAGCTTCATTGGTATCGCCGTTGTCGGAAATCGAGCTGCGTTAAGTGAGTGGATCGGCATTTGTGATCTGTCCATCGCTTTAGCTACAAGGCTCTCACCCCGCTACTGTGTTTCAAGAGTTTGACGTTGCCGAAGTAACTGTTGCTAGGTTTGGTGTGAGCGGAGTTTGTACTGGCGGGCGCTTGACCTCAAAGGTGTCGAGTAGTAAGTCCAGCTGTAATTGGTTTCCAAATTGTTCGTTGCTCAAAGGATTTCGTGCGCGAAGTTGGTTCTGACGGCGCACCCAGATGTCACTGCCTACAGTGTCATCTTAGAGGAAAGTGCCCCTTTTTTGCCTGACTGTAGCCGCGATTCAGTGATGGTGACCTTAGCGATAATCCCTTGCATACACCGGGTCATCAACGGCAACTGCAAGTCGCAGGAGATTCTGGGTATCTTTACGTGTCGTTGTTATTTATCCTCAGCTTGCGACCTCTGAGAACCCCTGTAAGTTAAAGCCTATTGAGGACCACTGAATTTGGTGTAGTATGTTAGGCGACCAAGAGCCTCCACAGCACTTCCTCGATCAGTTGCTTCGCACGAGACTTCAAGAGTACTCTCTTGATTCTGTCCACAAAACTTTCTGCTCGACCATTAGACTTCGAGTGATGGGACGGTGAGTGCAGATGCTAGATGTTGTTCCTGGTGCAGGACTCCGTGAACTGAATCTAGGTGAACTGCGCTCCGTTTTCCGACACAATCGTTTACGGGTAGCAATTTTGGCTGAAGATCCCTGGTTCAGAGCTGATGGCGGTTGAAGTTATTGGCGTGGGCCAGCCTAACGATCTCTAACCACCTGTTCATTTATGTGAATGAAAACCACCTTGGGGAAAATGAATCAAGGTGAAATCAAACCACAGTCTATTAAATATGATACAAATCCACTCCAGCATGCAGTAAATGCCAGCTGAATAACAGCAGTAATAAAAATCCTTGCGTACATTCTCTTTTTCACCACGATTCTAATGACCAAGCTATCTGAAGTCTGCGCTTGGCGTGCTGATTGTGTGAATCAAGTCCGTTTGAATCCATCTATTGATGACGCTGTTACGAGAGCTTGGTTGATTGTTCTGAACTGGACACACCCGGTCACTTATAAAATATCTGATTTATTGGATTGTCTCTCGAAAGGTTATTTTGATCATATAGAGACACATTTTATAAGTGGTGTGACGTTGAATGAGTTCCTAATATACAGTGATTAATCCTCCTCAGGCACGCCCATAGTGCGTCGGGAATTGTCTCGGTTTATGCTACCTATCTGGCTAGGGTAGTGATTGGTGTGTTGTTGCCCGCCTTATGACACTTCGTCATACCGTCTCAGAAAAATCCGCAGCTTTTCGCTTTCTGCCTAGTGTACATCAATTTGTAGTGTCATTGGCATGTATCAGTAAGGGAGATTAATGAAGTATGGAGTTTCAAACGTGAATGAATTAAGACGTGGACGTTCCTGTAGAAAATCGCCATTTACGCTGGACCAATCAGAAAATGTGCTGTTGACTTCGATACTGAAGCGACGATTTTGTAAGTAACACGTGTCTCATAAGAATGGCGAATTATTCTCACTTTACTCACGGAGCTTCATGCACTGTGATAAATTTATTTTAAATAAGTAATCTTGAAAGACGGGCAACAATGCTTCGTTTTGATCCAGGAAGCACCTTGTAACACTCATTTAACAAACTTGGGATGCGGTCGAATTTGTGGTCACTAACCGAAATCGCAAGTTATTGTTACTTTCATTCAAGGAGCGAGTGAATTTCCGTCAAGAAATTAGTTTGTACAGCGTCTACACAACCACATATTCTACAAACACAATATTCACAAAAGTTGTTAGTTAAATTGTGCAAACCTGTCTGGGTTAGTAGAAGGCCGTACTAAATAGAGGACAACTGAAGGACTGTATGCGTGGGTACTGGCAGGTACCGATGTGCAACAAGACCCAATTGGAAATACAGAGATGCACTTAGAAATGTCACAATAAAAGGGATTATTAGAATAGGGCAAACTTTCGATGGCAACCAATTTACTTTCCTTACAGTGTGGAAGCGCAATCAATTCAGTAAAACTGAAACGAACAATACGACTTCTCAAAGACTTTCCAGTCGGCCCCTTTCGAAAATAAGCAGTAGACTCGAGTTTCGCTCTCATTAGAGCTGCGATCAATTGTGGGTGATGTTCAATCTATATGAAAATAAAAATCCCCTACTACTCATCAGTAATACGACTTCTGTTTATCAGATGTTTCAAAGACCTAGGAAAAATTTGGTAAGAAGACCAGAAAAATGACTAGCAAACTCTGGAACCGGTGATGGCTTACACTTGCACTCACAAACCAGAGGGTTAGGTTGTGTGAGGTTGAAAACGTAAACCATAAAACCATGAATCTGTTCAATTTGACGAACACATTAGTAACATGAATAGACGACCTCTTAGTGTGGCTCAGTCTAACGCATAAATAATTAACAGATTGGAGTAAAGGAGGCAGCTTGTTTTCATTTTGTAGTTGGAGACAGTAGTGAAGCGATCGCTGGTGACGCGCTCCTTTAAGAGGGGAAATTAGAACCAATACGTACACCACAGTTCGGATGCACCGTGCGTTTGCTTGGCTAGCCAATTCGGTGATACCATTTTGGTGGCAGACTCTTTGAGCTTGTCCCTGTTACTGGCCTAAAGCGTCTGTCTGTCAGTTAAGATATCAATGAAGCAGACGGAGCAGTCATTCATAATAAGTTCAATAGGTTGGAACGCTGGGCAGAATACTTTGAGGGTAAGTTTACTTGACCTTCTGGTTCTACTGTGTTACCATGACAAACTTGTAATGTAGCACCCAGGTCGGTAGACATGGGACCACACACTGAGATTTAGGTCTACAATTGAATTTCGGCTCTGGAATGTAATAGTTCTGCTGGTCCAGATGAATTTGTGCTGAAACCTTTCAGAAGAAGATGGTGACGTGTTAGTAGAGGTATTGGCTTAGTTGTTTCAACTTGGGTGAAAGACGGAGAACTCCTCCTCTGTGCTGGGGTCACTCGGCAATAGTTCTTCTATTCAAGAAAAGAGTCAGAGGTTGTTGCGTAAACCATATGAAGAGTGACCTGATCACAGTCATTACTAGACTTCTGGCATTCATTATATTTCATCAGCCCACTGCAACCCGGCAGGCAAACATCAAGGACATTACTGGCAAATTTCGCTCTGAACGAGGATTACATTTGAACTGTTCGCCAGATGTTACAGCAGCGTCGTATGTACCGCCCGTCAGCAATAGCCATTTTTCTCGACTATAAGGATGTGCTCGATTCGGTGGATCGATCTACAGTTTTGGAATCGCTTAAACGCAAAGGTTTACCAAAAGGTATGCGAACATATTGTCGGCGCGTTATTCCCGTACTTTAGTTCAGATTGGGGTTTACGGTGAACTGTCTGACAGTTTCGACACCAAGAGGAGCGTACGTCCCCATTTTGTTTTATTTCGTCCATGCATATACGCTTGAGTATTCGGTCAATATGAAAGCATTAGTGGCTGGAATTCCAACATACCGCTGCGTTTGTCATCTGCTTCAACAAAAGATATGGTGGAACTGTGAAAAGCTGTTACAACTATACAAAGGTTGTGAATTTGTACAGTTATTCCTTCTTCCTTCTCACTGTGAGCCAAAGCCATACTGAAGTAGGTTTGTGAACCACTGTAAATGACGTCCTTAGGGGCTGGAAATAAATTGTGAATTTTGAGGGAAAGTTGTCACACGAGCCCTTATTCTTCTAATTTCATATCGTTAGTCTTGTGTATGTTCTGGGTTGTTTGTGATACTGAATACTCTGTATGAAGTACTAGTACTGTACTTTCTTCCGATGAACGTTGAGTGACGCACCTATAACCAACGACGCCAAATATCAGAACCAAGTCAAATCGCTGGAAACGTGGTACTATTGACATAAATAATACAATCAATTACAAAAAATAAACCTTAATTCGTTTTTTTCGCTCGTGGGATGAGATACAGTGTTTGGCTGCAATAGACCGTCAAGAGTCCAAAATGCACAACTTGTACAAGCACAGGCGACCGACAGGCAATGACAAGCCGACGAAATGCGATCGGATCGGTCTGATGGGTGTCTAACTACCCGGGCTTCGGGCATACCGATTAGCTGTTGACAGTTTCACGGCGGACCGTAGGAAAGCCTTATTCAGAGAGGTAGGTAGGGTGAGACTGACAGACAACAATGGGTGTAAGCAGGTGAGTGAGATTCAATGACTGAGGGAGGTGTGTTGGAGAAATTAATACTTTTAGATGCGGGTTATGAGGATAACAATAATAAGCGTCTAGTTAGATGGGTTCACGGAGAAGAGTGCGATAGGGTCCATCGAAGGGAATTTTACGTCCAATAATGTTCTATACTGACCGCCAAAATTCCACTCAAGTGCCAATCGACAAAAGACGTCACAATTCAAATTCAGATTTTCGCCTAGTTTTACCTGAGACGCTCACAAAAGGTAAACAAACGCATAAGGGAGTTCGAAGACGCATACCTCAAAAGAGACACTCTGACAAGGCCATCGTCCTCGGCTTGTACTGTGTGTGCCTCTCGGGTGTCTTTTATTTCGAAGAGTGTAATTGGATGAAAGCCGTCTCCTGTGACTACCACCCCACGCTCTTGACGGAACTAAGTCCCTTCTGCTCGACTCCCTCTAAACGACAAATTCGTCTTATGTCTCTTCGTAATATTCCCTCTGCCGTTTTCATGGGCACAGTCCGAACCAAACTGTCTTCGCTCAGTTCGCACTCTACAATATTGCCAAGAGGCCAGTGTTCCCGTGGCACGTTTTCTGCAACAACAAGAACCAAGTCCCTTAATCGAATATTTTTTCTCCGTAGCAACCATTGTTGTCGTTCTTGGACGATGGGCAGATACTCTTTAAGCCATCTTCGCTAAAAGGTTGGGGCTAGTTGGTTCACTTGTTTCCAACGTCTTGTATAGCCCTGTTACAAGCTCTCAGCTGGCTATTCTAAACCGCCGCCTCGAATCAATAACAGATCAGTGATAATCAATGGTCTTTCGTCCCGTCTGTCAGGTGTAGTCAGAACACGAGGCCGATTATTGAACACACCCAATCTCCACAAACAGCGTGACTAAAGCGTCTTCTGTGAGTTGCTGCTCATTACAAACGCCATGCAATACCTTTCTGATAGAGCAAATGGTATGTTCCCAAGCACCGCTCCTATAACTACAAAAAAGAAGGTTAAAATGCCACTGTATTCTCCGAGCAACTATTCGGTCATTACTTTTTCACTTATCCCATTTTTTGTACCAAGTATCGCAGCTCCCTGACTGCACCAACGAAATTATTTCCATTATCGCTGTATATATCGATTGGACAACCGTGCCTACCAACAAACTGGATAAGCGCCGTGATAAACGCATCCGTGGAAAGATCATGGGCCGCTTCAAGCTGCACAGCACGAGTCTTCAGGTATGTGAATAAGCAACCAACTAGTTTCTCTGTGCTCCTCCCGCCTTTAATTGACATGGACCCAAAGTAGTCTACCCCCACCTGCTGACCCACGAGACAAAATGTTCATGGGGTCCTTGTCCAAAGCCAGTGGCTCAAATGTCTGATTCACATGGTCTTGAAGGGCTTTTCTAGCCCGAGGGCGCAGTGAATAAAACAGTGACGCCTGGTTCTGAACATTGCTGTGCGCAGTGGATGCGGTTGAAGCTAGGTCATTTTGTAGCACGATACCGGAGGTTTTTCGACCGTATTGGATAATATGCCGGCGGTCACGATCAGCCGTTGATCGATCGGAGTGCTCTTTGTTTGGAGTACCTTTTCCAACCCCCTTCTTCCTGATACGAAGACAGCTGTGCCGCAACCATAAAAATGGTTCTGTTGTATGCCTATAGGATCGTGCCTCGCTACCTAAGCACTCCTACGCGGTCATAAGTGTGACATTCAATCTCATGAGTGTAACTGCATTTCGTCTGGCTGTTCCTCTTTGACTTGTCTGATCAGGTTGCACCTGGAAGGACCGAAGTCCTAGTCAGCATAGCCCGCCGACTCAAAGCAGCATACAAGCCTGATCACCACGTCAAGGTAGCAGAATAGGTTAGTTTGATTTCACACATTATACCTTTGTAGATTAGAGCAGCATCTGACGTCACCACGCAATTGTGTGACCGATATGGAAGGCACTCGCCACTTTGAAGTGATGGTTGTCTAAGGTTTGATCTACGATCTCACTGCACTTAATGGCTGTCCGTCTTTCTGTTTGACCATACCAGTCATTTATGGGGACCCGTTTTACCCGGAAAGCTACAGTCCCTATGCATTTCGTCGGCTGTTCTACGAACGTCTGACGAGTCGATGGCAACCTCAACTACAATTAACAAACTTCCGAGGTTCCATTTTGACTTGACTGTTCAGTTAGCAGACCACGCAGTGTTTGAAGGCTTGTAGTTCCTGTCGCTGTTTTGACAGTAGTGATTTTGGCGCGTAGACCAAATACACACAGCGACTCTGGATGATTCACTGCTATCTGAAGTTCTGATCCATATATGTACTTTATGGGAATTTTGTTTTAGGTTCGTTTTTGGATTCTGTTACTGTCAGTTCGAATGTCTCGTTTTGGGATCTATCACTTTTCGTACTTGTAACTACGACCTTCGGAGGACGTGGCCTGAACAGTAGTAGTCTAGTATAACTACTTTTGGGCGAAAATCTTAGACCCATAAAACGAACCTGCTACTCAGTAGTCCAGTTCAACCGGTTTCTTTCTTCATGACTTTGAACACCAATGAAGGATCAGGGTATTCGGATTTGTTGGGCTCCGGTATGTGCTCATTCAATCGCGGAAACAAGAGAGGTTGCCATTATCATTTATTCGTGTTTCTTCACGAATATGGATGGACGTATCTCATTAGTTCCACAGACACTACATGTTTACCTAAACGTGCTCTGCAGCGCTGGTCATCCGATTCATCGATCCTCACCGTACACACTATTGACTTTGTCTCGGCGCTCCAACGCTCACTCAATATATTACGTCAAAAACACTTATTCGGTTGTATGGAGCCAACCGTTAAATTATTGATGTCTAGGCGTCGCGCTAAAATTATCAGTCTAACTGTACTTGAAACATTGAATCCCTTTTAACCATTTGAATAGAATAGTCAGAAGACACAAATAACGATATGAATTCATTTCATAAACGTGTGACTAGCATGAAAACAAAACCAAACGAGACATGAATGAAACGGTCAAAGGTATAAATCAGGCTGGATCATGATTGACACTCACGGTCAAACCCACGGTAGATAAAGGTTGACAGTCAATTGTTTTTGTGCGCATAGGACCGGCTGTTGATGGCTGATCAACAAAGCTTCAATATACTTGGGAAGTTGTGAGTTGTGAGCGTTCATCAAGATCTTAAACGAAGATACGATGTTGACACTTTGACCTATAGTCGATAAGTGCCTTGTAATGCGTGAAGCGGCGTTTCGTCCTCTCTGAGTGTCACTCATTGGCGGGTTAGACATTGCAACTGTCAACCAAGTTGGGATGTGCTCCATGGCCCTGATTTCAAGCACTCTTTCTGTTCTGCCAATGTATGTTTCCGCAGCTGCAGGAAAATTGATAGATACAATGGCTGGTAGAAAACATAGGGGTTTGCTTTTTGACCGGGAGTAGAGGTAACCCGGTAGTTTGTGAGAGCAGGACAAGTTTTGCTGCATTATACACTCGTTTTAGCGCGGCGCTGATCATCTTACCAAAGGTGTTCACCAGACTATCCCCTTTGAAGGTGAGTGTGATGTAGACATCTTTTCTAAGGACTTCCAAAGTTGTATTTTTCGCAGAAGTAAATTTGCTCCATTTCCGAATGAAACGTTCGGGGAAATTATTAGCACGAAACGTTTCATACAACACTGTTTTCTCGGCTCGTAGTCTGTCTTGAGAGCAGATTCTTGATGCTCTGTAAAACAGTGTGCGTACTAATGATCTTTTGTATGCAACAGGAGCAAAACCCATGTATCGTCCTGTCTATGTTGGTTTGTGGTACACAAAACGTTCGATAGAACCGTCTGAACGGCGCCTAACCAGGATGTTCAAGAAGGGCAAATCGTTCTCATCCTCGTACTCAACTGTGACTGACAGATTTCGGTGGACTGAGTTAAAAGCTTGTATCGTTCTTTCTACTTGTTTCTTGTCTTGTCCAATCAAGAACCTGTCGTCAACATATCGTTTGTAGAGTTTAAATTCGTCTCCAACTGGAAGCAGTGCCTGCTCAACCATGGCCATGAACACATCGGCTAAAACAGGGCCGAGTGGGCTCCCCATGACTACACCATCTATCTGTTGAAAGCCATTACCCGAAAAATAGAATCTCACATTTTCAGTGCATAGTAAAAGTAAACGCTTCAAATAATCAACGGGAATTAAAAGAAGAATAGGGTTGGGTAGAATGAAATCACATAAAATCAATCGTTTCGTGAAGTGGCACGTTCGTAAATAAAGAATTAACATCAATAAAACACATCGTGTCTCTGACGATATTCAGGTTTTCAGTATATAGTATCAATTCAAAAGTGTCTTTCAACCTATGCGCACACAGTTTTTGTCGAAGAGTGTTTAAAATGTCCACCAGTCATTTTGCTAGCTCATGGTAAGGAGAATCGTTCATTGCCAGAATGGGTCGCATGGGAATACCCGGTTTGTGTGTTTTGGGCAAACCATGCTGGATTTGCCATTCATATCTGTTAGCCGCCTCCGTTGGTCGTTTGCAACATTTCTCGTATCTGATCATTGAGTCTTTTATACATTTAATCTGGAATGTTTTGTGGACAGAATGACAAATAACGTTGACTCTCAAAGCGTTCTCTTGTGAATAAGACAGGTTTTCTGATTTGTTGCCATTTTTGTCTATGCCTTCAGATCTGTTTTGCTGCGTGCATGCTACCGTTTTTGTTCTTCCACGTGACGCGATCTCGTTGGCTTCAGCTGTTCACCACCGTCATCCGCTGGATTTCCTTCATCCTCATGGTTTGTTTGGCAATCGATCGTGCTGTAGTCATTCGTCAGGGCTATACACAGTCTTCTCTGGGGACAACGCATTTGTGGAACCCAGCTGTGCACGATTTGATGCAGTCTTCCCCGGTTCCCGTACCAAACCCACCCATCTTACGTGCTGAGGGCATCCCGAATTTGTTTGGCGTTTGTGTCTATGTGTTCATGTGCCACCATTCAATTCCGGGTGTGGTTACACCGGTTCGTAACAAACACAAAATCATGCTTCGATTGTTCATACCTCTTTTTCTGTCGGTGCTCATCTTCAACTTGGTGCTGTCTGGCACAGCACTGGCCGCGTTTGAGGATATCAAAGATTTATACACTCTCAATTTTGTACCGGACGAACATTCCGCAGAGACATTCAAAATTCCCTTCATATTAGCCCAAGTATTTGGCTACTTCCTCTCGTTGTTTCCGGTGTTCGCGCTCAGTTCCACCTTCCCCATACTGTGCTGTACTCTGTTAGGTAATTTGAACACCTTATGCAACATGTTTCCTGCTTGTCAAAAGCCTCGTGCACATTCCGCATTGCGTTGGGTTTTGCCGTTTGTTGTCCTATTGCCACCTATTTGCATCGGATTGATCACAGACAATATTGGATTCTTAGTTGGGTTCACTGGAGCATTTGCGGGTTCCGGGATTCAATATGTTATTCCGGCCGTCTTGGTATACAGGGCTAGGCGTTATTTGAAATACATGCTGAAAACGGATACTTATTCTATCCCGTCTTATTCGGAAGTAGACGAGGCTGACGCTTTTAATGGTCGAGATGACAATCAACCCTTGTACCCTACCGATGCGAACTCTTTGAATGAGACCGCACTACGCAATCGTCACTGTTTATCACGCTGTTCGTCGCGTTTTGTTCGTATGTGGACCTCGTCTTCACAAGCATCTATCACGTTTCCGCATGCTTCTCCGTTTCAACACTTCGCTTGGATCTTCGTACTTATGATTTGGTCCGTCTTGTGTATTGTGATCGTGTTGGTGGATAAGATTCATCCTCTGTGATTGATGAAACATGTAGTTGATGATCAACTGCAATCCGCTTCGAATCCACCGGTGCCTTTGATTTTTCCAGCTGCATTGTTGATTTTGTGTTCTTTTGATTCATGACGTTTTGATATATTTCTTTTTTATTATTATTTTCTCCCGGTAGTTGTCGTTTTGACAATCTTTTTATTCGTTACCTGTGGACCTCCTATGTTCCAATCAACCAGTTCCCTGTTTTCTATATTCTAATTTCTAACAGTTCGGACTGAATGCGAACTTCTCTCTAGACTCGTGGTATTCACAAGTGTGATGAATATTATTACTATACATGAGTCGTTTTCCAAGACTCGGTCAGCGCATCTGTTTTTCTAATGTTACAGTATTTTTGTGGAGGTATCAAGCTACTGGTTAGTTGACAGATAATCCGCTGCAGTCGAATAAGGCCAACTATCCAAATTGTCAATACAGTTAGAAACATCTGAATGAAATTGTCTAGGTATGCAACTTACGATAGGTTCCATTTTACACGCTCTCACCAATCTGAAGCGCGAGGCTAACATAATGGAAATTACGGATCTGTGTAGTTCGTTAGCTGGACCTAAACCTAATCCCTTGGTAAGTGAACATTGTCAGTCAAATGCTTTCCTGGTGCGTAGAACCGACTGGCCAGTAAGGCTTCTATGTACATTTCCAAAAGATTCCCATGACGGACATTTCCAATCATTCAGGCTGAAGACTTGCTCTCAGATGTTGCATAGGAGGTAAATCCACTGATGAAAGAATCGAAAACAGTGGTACCGACTGCCTAAAGGTCACTTCACTTAAGGTAGACTGATCAAACCATTAGGTTGCCAACAGCCATGGTGAATTCATCGCGATTAGATGACGTAATGGTACATGAACATCATGCACGTGAGTTATGGAGTTGTTATAAACGTTAACCAGGTTTGTGGATAGTTGGAGGGTATTGTTAGTCGTTGGTGGTGGCACTTCTGTTGTGAGCTTTGTCTTTTTTGCATCTGGTCTGCGATCCTGCTAATCAACAGTAAAACTGAGACAATGAATACTTTTGCCGGAGAAGGGGGTTTCGTTAGGCTTGGCATAGATATTTTGTTCCTCAGTGGGCTTAAATACCGGGGCGGACTGCGGTTCTTTAGCTTTCACAATGGCTTTACTAATGATAATTTCGTGTAAGTAAGCCAACATGCAAGCGAAATCAAACACCGTCTTTTATCTATTTGGGTGTACTTTGCAAGCAGTTGTGCTGATAACCCTCGATATTTGATCGTAGTTGAATATGGTTAATACATGTGTCGACTCCTACCTGAAAGTAGACAAGTGAAACCTCAGTCCTGCAGAAGATCTCGTAACCGGTTAGTTTTGTGTACAGTTCCGCGAAAGAATGCAGCAGATACTGGCGAGTCTTTAATGTTCCATTTTGACCGGTTGCTGATTCTCCGCATTATCGTGGCGAACCTTTTGCTGTTTTGAATAATGCTATTGGTGTAGATCAAATCGCATAGGTTAATGAACTAATGGTTTCTGTCGATTCAAGTTGGCTCAATTAATTCACCGGTGAAATAATAGCTATATACTGAACCGATCCTTTCAGACAGGCAACTGGTTTTTCATCTGATTGAAGAAACAAGGTAGCGTTTGTTTGCATACCTTCACTAGGGTAATGCTCGATATGGTTCCGATACTGTTCTTGCAATTCTAAAACCATTGTTGTTTCAAGCGTTTGTCTATCTTACCTCGGAAAAGTGGCGTGAATACGACAAGCTGGCAGACGAACTGAATTCAGTGCCACATCGAGTAAGTCCATGCCTGATAAATTTACCTTTAGTTCTTTAGTACTGAAACACCCAGTAGTAGGATGTCTACTGCTAAGTTAAAATTCCCAGGTTTAACGACACGCAAGTGAGATCGGCGCTGTGTGCTAGATGGCTATGTCTTGGATATTCCGGTCTGTGTGGAGTATTCTATGCTTCCTCCGAAGTGAAAGTGACATCAGAAGCCGTGTGTAATTATTGGCGCCATTTTCTGACATTCAGTAAATATTTAGTTTCTGCGATCGAAAATATCAGAATGGAGTGTTGCCATGACAACGTTGATGTGTCCACTGCAATACGTAGTGGTATCAGATCTAAACTGTCTGCCGATCGAGATGAGAGGTTTCTGCGGAGTTTAAAGATATAAACGGCCACCGGGTGGAGACATTGTGCTGTCCATACCGTGTCACTGGTTCCAGGTAAACATGGTGAGTGCTTGCCACATGAAATTAACAGTCTCAGAGTTTGCCCCGTGTTCAGCTAGTACAGGATTTATGCAACAATCGTAATATTTTTTTGTGCCCCAGAAAATGAATTTATTGGAGCCACACAAATTAAGTGTACCTTTTGAGCGCTATTCTTTGCGCCAATACTTTGCAGGAATACCTCTTGTTGAGCGAAGCATGATGGGCATCCTTTTAGTTCTACTAGTGTATCAACTAGATTCCCATAGATTGAAGTTAGTTTTTTTAATTTGTTTCTGCTGCAGTGTGACAACCGTCGAAGTCTTGTTCTCGAAACAGGTCTTGTATGTAGTATTCAATCCATCCAGTCTCATCCACAATTGGAATGTTTGCTATCGTCTCAGAAAATAAATATCTATTGTTCTCTCTTTAACAGCTGGCTTTACTTGTGCGCAATCTCGGTGGTAACGTATCACGTCTCCACTACGACTAGTGTTTTCCAACTGATGTATGTGATAACGGTACTGCGTAAAAGCACCAGACCCTTAACATATCTTCTATGTGTAACTCAATTCCACTAAACATGTGAACAGTTTCAGTTGTTGATCTATAAGATTATCAAATATCTTACCTCAGATCATTTCAACGGTAAACCTTAAGTTTACTTATAGCCCCTTATTTCTAGCAAAACAACAACCGCACTATGTGGAGAATACAATAATAACCCAAACTAAATTGGTAACTGAATCACGTACTACAAGGGACACTGTGCCAGAAGCGGAAAAAGAAACGAAGTCCACTAAATAGTACGAAGATATCAAAATTTAATTCAAGTTCAAACGTAAAACCACCAGTGAAGACACCACGTTATCGAAAAAGAATTCAAATACCGTTTTTGGACGCCACGTTATTGAAAAAGAATTCAAATACCGTTTTTGGACGCGTACGGCTCCTTTAATCGGTTTGATCCACGAGGCTATGTGGTGTTACTCATGGAGTTCGATCAATTTCATCGAGAAAACCTAATGGAGTTCAACTGAAGTGTATCGAACGCACGTAAACTGGTCCGGCTCATTTTTGTGAAGGTGTACTACCCAACCACTAGCGCGCACAGTTGACACAGTTTGCGGTTGTTCCATCCTGCTGGAAGCAATTTATTCTTCGTCGTTCTAGTTCTACTGTCTGCATATACCGATAGCGCTACTCCATAGCAAACCCACTTCTGTTGATATCTTTCGTACGCTTGGCATTTTTGAGTTCGGACTGAGTAAACACATGTGATTCACCATAATCCGTAATACTGACAGTTTTGCTTAAAATTCTACCGGTTGGAGATTGTTCGCTTCCTTGAAAACCTGTATATGGACGTTTGCTTCTTACTTAATCTTGCTTTCTCTGAGTGTAATATCGTTTCTTAGATTAGTTCATAGATAGTACCTATAACCCACAGTTAGTAATGCCGTCTGGACTCCTTCAATTTGATGGAGAAAAAGCTATTGTGAAGAACAGCCTCCTAGGAGTGATAGACGATTTGCACCACGCTGATTCTGAGTCACGATCAGATTGACAGTAGAGTGCACAGTAACTTCCACATGTCAAGATAGTATGGACACACACACACACACACAAATATCCCCCCTCTCGTTTCGTTAAAAATTCGTCTGTTTATTTCAGCTGCGTGGTTGAGACAGGCGATTTGGTGTTTGACTATCGAAGTAGCCAGGTTGTTCGAGTCACTGTGGCAGTAAAGCTCAAACTTAGTTGTGGTCGTTTGTACACTTCGTGTTTTCGGTGGACCGGCTGGACCTATCGATGAAAACGAGTCTGTTTCTGGAATTCGATATTCTAGTTGAGTTACACTAACTAGGATGATAATGTGACTATGGCATCCACTCACCAGGACGTAATTTGGGTCGCACGGAATGGGCGATCATTAAGCCAAATATCCAAGTTAGACAATCTGCGCTGGTTGGGTCATTCAGTCCGCATACCACCTAGGAGTTTCTACATCGGACACTGTATATTGAGACCGACAACATTTGGGCAAACCGTGTGGTATTCCAGCAACAACTCAGTCACGAAGTCTAAATACCCATTTAGTCAAGTGCACACGTGTTTCTCTCCCGGTTAAACACTTCGTGACCAATGACGTAGCTGGTCAGACAAAACCTCTGAGCCTTCAAATTAGCAATCAGTGGCGTGCTTCCATCTGCAGTGTTCCTGGTTCGTCTCCCTCGATGTGTTTTTCATCCGTGTACATCTTTTTGGAATTGTCCCCTTCTGAACTGTTGCACGCCACCGTTGCTTTGAACGGCAAAACAAACCGTAGTATCTCTGACCAGGTTCATGGGCATTATAAATAATGGAAGAGATGACCCTACTGTACTTAAAGAGAGGAGGTTGTAAAACAACACCAGAATTCAGTCATGTGTCTTAAATTTCCAATTCCAACTGCACAGCCAGGATGCGTTTTGTTTGCTATATTAACCAGCCAACCATCCACCTATTGAACGATAAGTCTGTCAAATCGTTATACATGAATTCAGTCGACTTGCACTTCACCGGTCAAAATGTGAAGTCGAGATGTTTGGCCGACTATACAAGCATACAAACGACAGTTACAGAATGGAAGATGAACGAGGTAGGCTTTTATTTGTGTGGGACGAACAACATTTTCAGTGTCTGTCAATAATGAATGGATAAAAGACCAGGTAGACACAGGGCTTTCAGAATCGCCAGCCTAGCTCATAACCAGTAAGGAGAGTTGAAGCCTCTAGTCTTTGTTGAGCATAACAGAGTACAGGTCATGAAAGCATGTGAACAAAAATCAATCATGAGATATCTGGAGAGAAAAGAGAAGTTACGTGAGAAGATGGTTATAGACAAATAGGTAAGTAGATGTGATTTGATCTGATACTAACCGACCATTCTCATTGGCAGTCGTTGTAGTCATCAACGTTGAAATTGTCAAAGCTCTATAGGAACTAAACAAAATGGACCTCAAGAAAATGAAATCCGGCTTCAGTGGCTGTCAGAAATGATCTGTTGGTAACGCGTGATTCAGTTACCCGTATTACACTGTTTTCGCGTTAACGCATGAGGTCTTGACGAGTGAACAAAACCAAACGGTGCAATGGGCGCGATAAGAAAAGCGGTCTTCAGTACCTTGTGAAAGAGAAACTGGGCCCTTAGAGTTGAATGCATTCGCTTTAAATACATCCTATTGTGTGGGTCAATTTCCAGAGTTTCTGTTTGCCAGTAAATCAACACTTCGTCTTGTGTTCCTCCACACATCGTTTACACAGTCATACCTCTCGTGTCAGACAGTACATCGCTTGGTTGCTAGCCCGTCCATCTGAGGTCATTCTGGGGCTCGCGATCATTACCGTTTTCAGTTTTGTACCGTGTCACTGGGTTGAATGGTTCAAGCTGCCGTCGGTCTTGACAGAGGTTCAAGAAGTGTCAAAGTAACAAATAAGTAGGAATGGTTAGAGGGGATATATAAATGAGAAAAATGAGCGTAACGCGAAGATTGAACTTCACGAGAAGGAAGAGTTGAGAGGTTTGCCGATACATGCTAGTCACTGACTGCGATGCCGTACCATGTCAAAAAATGTTTCCAACCAGCGGTGTGTGTGGTCCCAAATTACCCAACCCTATAGAGAGTGCCTATCAACGTTGCTCAGCGGTATTGACATTGTTTTCACCGTCCGTGACCACGTCATTGCCTGGCCACCATACGTTTCATTCCAGTTATCAACAGTAGACGGCCCGTCGGCAAACGGAGTAAATGATCCGGCCGGCGTAGAAGGGGTATTTTTGCTACCTCGGTTATTGGTCGCGAACTTGCATATTTCCTAGTCAATTTCTTCGACACAGATTAAGTGTTGGGGACAAAGTTATCGAACACCAAGAATCTGTATATATTTTCCACAGGAATGAGTCAGGTTTTTAATTTACAGAGCAGAACTGAGTGCACATATGTATTGTAGACTCTCCGTTTAACCATCAGATGGACGTGGTTGTGACGTTACAAGTGACGAAGATTGGCTAACGCAACAATCTCTTTCGCTATCCTCCTGGATACCACGTCAGAAATAATGCAGGTTGATGAGTAGTGAATTTCACGCAGACGAGTTAGCTCTAGTCGAAGCAAAGAGTAACCCGGAAGGCACAACAACCACATTAATCGAAGCAGAGCACAACCGACTTCCAACTATACTGCCACAGCGACTCGAACAACCTGGCTACTTCGACAGCCGAACACCAAATCGCCTGTCTCAACCACGCTGCTGAACTAAACAAACGAATTTTTAATGAAACGAGAGGGCGGATATTTTTGTGTGTATGTCCATACTGCATTGACATGTGGAAGTTATTGTGCACTCTACTGTCAATCCGATCGTGACTCAGAATCAGCGTGGTGCAAATCGTCTTTCACTCCTAGGAGACTCGGCTGTTCGTAGTTCATCCGTGACCAGGCAGTAGGTCTACAAAACCCAACATCTGACATTTATGAACACCACGCACAACAGCTTATTTTTTAGTGCGGAGATTCATTGACCGATTTTTCTAGAACCCCAGGCTTTCCACACGGGGAGGTTCTAACATATCACGCTGTTTCGTAACATTTTGTAATCGAATAAGCGGTATTCAAAATTGGATTCACGCTCTTTGAAGGTTTTTTTCATTTTAAAGTGTCCGGAGATGTACATTTATATGGATTTTTCGTTGGGTATATATTTGAAACACTGCTCATCCTCCGTTTACACAAGCAAAGTGGCCGTAATTACTTGCTAAGCTGTCATTGCACTCATCCATCTCAGAACGTGAAACTAGTCTAGAACGTTATACCTCTGTCTGATCGTTATCTACATCTCGTTGTACCATGGTCTCAACGACGGTTGAAACGATTGAGGTCCATTGAGACACCGTTTTCGGTCATTACTTCCATGATTGTTAACACAGTATAAGGAACAAAAGTGAGCGACACTGACAGCAGGTGTGGAAAGTCTGACAGGCAATCAATCAGTAGCTTGTTGATACAAAGTGGCCGGTTTGCCAATGCTATGGAGACGAATCAGCAGGAATACTTGATTGGATGGCAATAGACCGGCAAACTGCAACACCGGTAACTCGCGGGCAACAGTAAACAGAACATTTTTGAAACATTGAGTTCTTTTTAACCATTTGAATAGAATAGTCAGAAGACACAAATTACGATATGAATTCATTTCACACACTCCCATCAGTCGTAAACGTGTGACTAGCATGAAAACAAAACTAACCAACACTTAAACGGTACATGTTTGCGTTTTCTAACTTAGTATTCCTTGTACATTTTCCTTTTCTGGTTGACTGCAACAGTTTACATACATATGTTGTAATCACATGACTTTTGTCCAACCGTGGTATCTACTCTAGGAAAAGGAATAGTTGTGCTTGCACTGTCGTCTTGGTAACGGTTGGCTGCAGTCGTGTAACTGTAATGTGTTTGCATAACAAGATACATCCATGAGCTGTGTGGCAAGGATCTCGGAGATGGATTACACCAACTACAAAGATGTAATAATTCGTTTACATTCTCCAAATTGATTGCTTTATTTCAATTTATCCATTTATAGTTCAGTAGGGTTAAGCTACCAATTTCTCTGAAATGCTAGATGACTTTTTAATTATCATATAAACATTCCATGTTATGAAGTTGTGTTACAGTGTCTTGTGTAGAGATGAAATTTCGAAACAGCAACTGATTTCAAACCATGCTGAACAGTACATTTGGCAACAGCCTAAGCTCAATGGAGGCCTGATGAATCCTACTGGTTGATCAGCCGACTTGATTAAATATTGTTTGGGCAAGCACACAAAATCCGATCATTTAATGTTGACTGTGTTTAGCCTTTGGTTATCGAGTGCGAGCGTTTTGATGCAAAACGTTTATCTGAACGAGTAATAAATACCGAAAGATGTCACATGCACCAGATCGTAAGAAACATTTCGCGCATTCATCTCCGATATCGCTGTATAATAACTGTATCATTTTGCTACTTGTTCACACGTACATCTTGTGTGTCAACGTTATATTCCACAGATGTTTGCTGCCTTATTCTCTACCTTTTCCTCCGGTTGTCTCTAGGCTGCAGATGAAATGGTTTTGACTCCTATCTCCGTCACAGCGCGGCAGTGACTTATTTCGCGTCAATCTTCTATACACCCGGATGGTACTTGGTCGCACTATGGATTGTGACTTTCTGTTAAGCAAAGCAACTATTTCCCGTAACAAATTTGAACAAAGAAGTCAGAAAAAGTTTTTTGCACAATGTACCTCTCGAGCACATTTGTCTCTGACTTCGGATAAATGTGAAAATGTATCGGGTCAAGAGGTTAGTTTGCACACCGACGTTATGTCTTCTACTCCACTGAACTAGTCGACCTGCTGGTGTGTTTGTATGTACAGCATAATTGTACACCCACGTGTACGCATGTGTTGTATTCTTCTCATCACTTCGTTGACTCTCGTTGTTCAAGTAGCCGACCATTCTGATGAAGTTCTTCCACTAGCGTTGATTAATTGCTGTCTAATCGTTATTGTTTCGTTTTTCACCCTGTTGTGTACACTCAAGGTTGGTAAACGTCATGTATGGATCATACAAATGTGCTGCGTAAAAATACCTGCCCTCATTCACAAGGTATAACAATTTCCATAATTGCAGAAGCATGTATATGGCACCGGATTTACAAAGGTTACTCTGACTAATTCTGGAGTGCTGTTGTAGTAACGTTCACTTCTGAATTTCGGATTTCGTGGAATGCATCTATGATTTGCACCGGATTTTCCTAGTCTTCAGTTAACTAGATAATGTAAAAAGCCGATTGTTTCCAGTCAGAATGAATGACGGATATATGATAGTTAGGACTGATGATAAAAACTCACCTAAATGAAGGCTGTTGGAATTTTGATAAGCCCTAATAATCAGATGTCAGTAGCTTCGCTTGTTTGAAAACGCAGCAGAAACCTGGCTACATGTTCAGGTCCATTCTCCGGCTGTATTATTACTGAAAATGATATATATTTAACGGACCTAAATATTCAAGAATCCCTGCTATGAACAGTGTCAACAAGCGTTCAGAATATCGTGTGAAGGGCAAAGCTGTTTCAAGAAAGGGTGCTCAAACACAGACGAGATTCCTCAATACACTATCACGCTTGCACTGCCCGACTCGGGCATACAGTCCTGTAAATTTCGTCTTGTCTCAACCGAACTGGTTACTACCACTGAAATACAGCATAATTTATCGGACTCTTCACTTTATCTGTGTATCTAGTTGAAAGTCTTGTCATTTTGTCCGCTCCTGTACATCCGGAACATTTTTACGGGTTGCTAGTGAAATAACCCTTGCATGGACGCGATGTGTATCCAGTACATTTGGTAAGTTGACACAAGTAAATCTAACTGCGACCGATATTCGTACTGTGTGCGTCAAGTTAGTAAATATACATTCTACTTTCTGTGGAACTGGGTCTGACTCAGCCGGTGCTGTTATCCCGTACAATTTTTATGCTTATACTCTAGCAATTCTGTGTTCATTCTCCGTCCTCCGTTTATTTCAAGACGTTGTGGGAAAAGCATAAAACTGTGGCGGTTCAATATATTGTGCTTCTAATTTTAAACCGCCATATTGCGTATAAATTGTCACTGTTTGATAGAAGTTCGGGTAGTTGAATTATTTCAAATTGGACACCGTCCGCACTTGATCACTGCCTTTGCATTCAGATAAGGGTTTCGACTAGCCCATTCCGAAACGAGGCATTAGACCCAACTTTTGCTTTTGCACATCGACATCCGAACTGGATTATTCCTCCCGGCATTCGTGTTTTTGAGACTATCATGTTCACTACAACAACAATCACCTTACAGTTGACAAGACCGATTGATCATATCCAAACACATAACCACGTTGACGGATCGTTCTGAAAGGAGAGTGAACGGAATCGTTCTGCTCAATCCAATCCATCATTTTGTGATCAGAACTTCCTAGTTAACTACAAGCTACTTCCTTTCATTGAACCGATTAAACATGACTTAAGCTATTGTTAGAACTTTAGAGGTGGCTGTGATCGAGCGTGGGTTTCAGTCAGATTGAATTATACACCATCAGGAAAATCAGTTCGGAAATCACTCAGAATGTCAATTCGGTCTGCACAGGTAATATACTGTTATTCAGAACTCGCAACATTTGATGATGAGATGACATCTGTCACAAAGCAGATGTGCTAAATGAAACTGTTGATATATGTTGGGATTAATTTCTAAAATTGGTATCGTATTCACCTTGGTAAACAGGCGTACGCGTTCCACATGGCATACAATCGTAAGATTTCGTTCGTTGCGTCAATCCTTCCGAATTTATCACTAGGTTTAAAATAGGTGCAGTTCCAATTAGCACCGACTATTCTATGCTATACCAAAAACAAATTTCAGAAGATCTATTCTATACAATTACAAGCGAATCTTTAGCTGTACTGGGGATCAGACCAATGTTTTATTAATACACAAGTTATACTCTTTCAGTTAAGTTGATTGTTTTGGGAGCATCAGCAGTTGGACTATCAAGTTTGTGAATTTTACTTATTACAAGATGGGAAACATACATCTAGGATATTGTGTCCCGAATCTTACAACAGGGTCGTTCAGCGATTTAGTTGTAAGACTAGATTTTTGTTTTTCGTATTCAATATTTTGTAGCCTGCTGGCAATGGTGTTGACCGTCAGTCTACAGGAATGACCCATGAAATCTGCTTGGGAATCGTTTGCCGTACGATACAGTGATGAAACTCTTTCTGTCGTTCGCTAATCTAGTACTCACTAATGTAGCGCACGGAATATTCACCATACTGACCGTCATTCACGTAATTTACGCTTAATATGATCTCCTACCATACAGTAATTCAGGATTTATTTGAAATATTCAGCGATTGTATGTCTGATTTATCGACCATTGTACTCATTAAATTGGTTACAATGCAAACTGCTCTGCAACCATCTCAGTAGGGAATGAATGACCAGTTGGATCGCAGAAAAGCATTAGTAGCTGCAACTTCATTATCATCATCATAGCAGCCATAAGTCTGACCAAAAGGTGCGGTGGCTCGGGCCGCTGCTTGCCTCAACAGTGACGTGGAATATCCTGGTAAAAAACGTGACTAAGAAGTTTGAAAATTATTAAAACAAGACTAAGCGGAAGAACTAGAAATGGTATAGATGCAGGTCTGCCATTGACTGTGACACACCGCCATCTCGGATGGCTTCTCTAACCAGCGGTTTGAGTGATCACGAGGACCCCAGCCAGGCAGGCGACACATAACCACCTTGCTCAGTGGAGCAGTCAAGGTCTTCATATTTTGTGACCACGTTGTTGGTTGACCACCACGCGGTATTAACCACATGTTGGTGGCCTCAGCATATAATGCCCGGTACGGTAAACGATTAGGTGACATACGGAGTACGTGGCCCAGCCATCGCAAGCTATGCACCGTGATTACTTGACCGATTGATCGCGCATCCCGAGCATTCCAGAATACGCGTCGGCGAACTGTCACATTGCTCAAGCGGTCAGTCCACTTAATGTGAGCCAATTCGCGGAGACAAGGATGGTCAAACACAGGAAGCTTGTTGATATCTTCCTTGCGAACGGGCCACGTTTCCGAACCGTAAAGCAAAATGCAACGTACACAAACATTATATACTCTTCCTTTAAGCGATAACCAAATGTCGTTTCGACGCCACAGATGACGCAGTCTGGCAAAGGCAACTCGTACCTTTGCAATCCTTGCTGATATCTCATCAGC
>JTDE01003447.1:0-27401 GCA_014338405.1 Paragonimus skrjabini miyazakii
CTACTTGATGGAACTGAGCACTGACGTCTGCGGCGGCTGAGACGGTCTGAGGCTGAATACCGCGTGCAAATGAGTGGTTTTGTTTCAGGTTTTGTTTCAATGCTTAACCCTTGTATTGCTTGGTCGAATAAACAACCCTTGCGCCATCCGCGTTCTCGGATCACAACAGTAGATTGGATTCCTGTTAACAGCAGACTTTATGTCGTCCGCTTGGCAGGTTCTGTTAAGGCCAGCTCTAGACGCAAGACTCAGAAATTTATTCATTGTGTCTGCTCACACTCCTACTGACTACAGTGACTTCGGCATCAAAGACGCGTTTCGCTCGGATTCGGTCGCTCTCATTCGGTCGACACGTGGTTCTGATATAGTAGTTATGGCTGGAGATATGAATGCTCAGGTCGGCCGCCTTGATGAAGCCGAGTCTCGTTTAGGTTTCAGGTATGTGACAGCATCATATCACTCGGATAATGGCGGACGATTGTTACAGCTGTGCGCTGAATATAAGTTATTTTTAGCCAGCATTAGTTTGCGGCATCGTGCACGTCAATTCTATATTTTGCACTCGCCTTCTCCGAATCACGCCTGGTCACAGATAGACCATACAGGCGTTAGTTACAGGTGGTATGGTTCCATTCAGGACTGCCCTGCTTATTGGAGCACATACTTGGATTCGGATCATTCATTGGCACATGGTTGTTTCCTACTTATTTATGCTAGGCAATGACCCCACCGACAGCAACAGCTGGCAGTTGATAGACTGGCTATACCGTCGGTAGTGTGTAATTACCAAACTAGCTTAGAAAATTGCATTAGAATCTCTCACTCTAAAGATCCTAATAGCTGTTGGACCTAGATCTCACAGGCAATTTATGAAATAGGTTTGTAGCATGCGGCATGGGGATACGTGGGTTGAACAAACATTGGATCTCGGAGAAATCCTTGGAGTTGCTGGGAGCTAGAGGGAACATTTCTCCTGGCAGTTCCTATGACAAGTCTAGGAGAGATATCCGTAGAAGCTGAAACGTAGTCTAAAGGCTGATCGTGAGGCTTGGTTAGTGGAAAAAGTTAAGGAAATGTAAACCGCTTTTGCCACAGGGAACAACGGCAAACTCTTTGAGCTGATCCGTGCTATTGGTCCCAGGCGACCGTCTGTTAGTGAAGCTATCAGCGAGACAGATGGCACACTTGTCTATAATCAGTCCAGAAAGTTAGAGCGGTGAGCAGAACACTGAAATTCAATTTATCTGGCCTCCTGTCTCTACGTTGTTGCCGCCATAAACTTGTAATGTAACACCCTGGTTGATAACTTTGCAACCACCCAGTGAGACTGAGGTTCGCAATTGCATTTCGGCCCTCAAACGTAATTATGCTGTTAATTCAGATGTTATCATACTGGCACTATTCAGGGAAGATATGGAGCTGTTAGTAATGGCCTTGGTTAAGCTGTTTTGAATTGTGTGGACGACGGAGACCATCCCTTCGTGCTGGGGTCACTCGATAGTAGTTCCCATATTCAAGAAAGGTATCAGGAGCTCTTGCGAAAACCATAGGGGAATTAGTTTGACCCCAGTCATTTCAAGGGTTCTGGCATCCATTATACTTCGTCGACTCACTGCAGTTCGGGAGTTAAACATTAGAGTAGTGCAGGCAGGTTTACGTTCTGGTCGGGGATGTATAGATCACATTTTTACCCTCCGTCAAATTCTGGAGTAGCGTCATGTGTACCACCGGCTAACAATCGCCGTATTTCTCGACCATAAAGGTGCTCAGGTCGGCCGCCTTGATGAAGCCGAGTCTCGTTTAGGTGGCAGAATGTTGCTGGATGACTGGTTGAAATTCTTGACCCCGTTCACAAAGTGCAATCCCACATTGCCTGAAAGATTCTCTCGAACTACCAGACACATTAGAACGCGTATTGATGAGTTCTCAAGCTATGTATTTTATTGACGTTGATTCCTTTTTTTCGATCGTTCCTCTTCGTGAGACGGTTGAGATGTTATGTGATTTTATTTCTAGCCAAAACTGTGACATAGGTATTTCATTTTAATATATCAAGGACCTAATATTACGGAAAGCATCAAATTTAATTTTGAAGGACTTTCTTGTAGACAAATAGACGGAGTAGCTACGGTAATTCCCAGATAATATTACCAAACCCTTATTGTATCAACGGTATGTAAATGATATTTTACTCTTCACGGATATGGTGATTTTGATTTATTTTTTAAATCTTCTCAACTCTATTCGCTGGAACCTATTCTTGTCTCACGAAACTGAATCAAACGGCAGTTTAGTTTTTTGTCAGATGTACCCATCACCCGGCGTGAGGATCGGACATTACAGTGATCGGTCCATCGCTATCAAAATTGGTCGGTCGAAATCTTGAGTTGCTCAGCTTTGCCCCGATAGCAGACAAAGGGGGCTTGGTTTAGACCCCGGTTCATAGGCCCAGGTGTATTTGCGTCCTTGATAAGTTGCATATGGAACAAGAGATGCCGAGAAGAGCAGTACTGTCAAATGGACCTCCTGAAAAGTTCATAAAAATTCATAGCACGATGATCAGTGGTTCAAATTGACGCTTAACTGCTACTTGCAGTTGCTGTGACGTTTATATAGGCAGAACAGACCGATAGCTATTTCAGCGAGTGGCAGAACATGTCTCGAAGTGGTTAAGACAGCTCATAACAGCAATCTCAAACCGGTGAATCCGTTGCTCGAGAACACGCATCATCGAGTTCTGGACATCTCATGATAACAGATCATCTATTTGTCTGTCATAAATGACCTGCATGTTTTACGTCTGCGACTGATGAGAGTAAACAAACTGTTAACATACCACAACATATATCTTTTTTGCACTGATGATGTCTGTGGCTCCCCAATCGACGTTAATCGAAGTCCGTCAATCACCGGACCGACCAAGTACAAGTCACAGAAAGATTTTCCTTGGTCATGATGGCGCGTGCGGCCAGAGTCCAAGGTCGTAACCACCTTCACACTGTCACATGCGT
The DNA here is from genome assembly GCA_014338405.1 of Paragonimus skrjabini miyazakii. Classification (NCBI taxonomy): domain Eukaryota; kingdom Metazoa; phylum Platyhelminthes; class Trematoda; order Plagiorchiida; family Troglotrematidae; genus Paragonimus; species Paragonimus skrjabini miyazakii. Next base: position 3,012 of record JTDE01003447.1, read on the forward strand.
GGCCTTCGTGCGCAACTATCCCCTACCTTGACTGTGGACGCACGTGACGCGTCTAACACACACGTGAAACGGCGCAACTCAATCAGCAACACCTGTCCTACATCGGCATGCCAGACGCTCAAGATCCTGGCTGTGTTAATTGTTCCCATTCCTTTCTCTGCCGTACCGTCATGTTCTAACGTTAGCACTCGCATACCATGCACCAGGTCAGTTATTCCTCACACTTAATTGTCAAACGCTATTTTTTAACACAACTTTATACTATGTGGCATATATTGCACGTTCTTCTAATATTAATGAATAGAATATAGGTATCTTGTCTATCGTGTTTTTCGGCACCAAGCCGCTAGATACTTATTGACCGGTTACCTGATGGTCGAGGTTATAGAATGTGGCTGACAGGTGCTCCGCGATATCGGTTGCCGTATTGTTCTATTTCATGGAGTTCTACAACAAACGAAGGATGTCATTTGAGTACACACTTTTCGGCTGCTGTTTTCCATATCTTAACTTTGCTACCAAGACATACGCCGTTGTCGTTGTGACCTGACTAACAGACGCATAACGGTGGTAGACATGGTCAGTACGTCGTCTGTGTGCACACTGGGCCCCAGTGAAATGGTAGACACAAGAGCGTATCCTTAAAGTTCCCGTTCTAACTATGCGAGTTTGCAATGACTGACATAATTCACGGTTGTTAAAACCCTTCACATGCGTGGTATGCAATTAGCCATGAACCAAAGTGAATGATCCAAGTGGTTGTCCAAACACGTAAAAGCTTTGACCTGATACTGTCACATCGTTTGCATGAGATTCGTAAAAAGTCGGTTTCCGGGTGTGAACAGGTGATTTTGCCTTGATGCTCGCCGGGAAAACGCCTGCCAGAATTCTGCCCAGTAAAATTTGAATATGCATCAACTACTCTGGATAGCTGTTGTTAGCACATAAAAATGTTTATTTTTGCAGAAATAAATATGAAATCCCTTGAAAATGGAATCGAACGTTCAGCTACTAGCCATAGTAAATGAAGCGCTTCTAAGACTATTTATCAAAGTTTCAAGGAACACCTGATAGATAAAAGTGACAATCAGTGAGTGCAACAGCTCAGCAACCCGTTGAGTTTTATGGGCGTATAATCGACTATACTCGTGTGTCCATGAGGCGTTCTGCAGAGTGGATAAAATTCAGTCAAAGATAAGCCCAGAAATTTCATTTCTATCGTCCTACAGGTCAGGTTTTATGTACTAAGGAGTATGAGAACATTTTCTTGAAAACGGACGAGCTCGTAAACTCGGATCAGCTACATCGGAACCACTTGGCTTCATTATGAACGTATGTAGCTAGTCACAGCTAACCATGCAGTATATCAACAGCTGCACAAAGTGAAGTTATCAAAAAACATTCTCCATGTCCACACATCCAAAACTTTTGGTATTCTGTATCACTCGGCTGAAGCGGTGGCTAACCTAAAACATTTCGCACAAATTCATACTAAAGCGTTTGCCTAATAAATGTGATCAACGAAAGTAGACTTAGCGAGGTTTGCAGCCACAAACTAACCATAAGTGTACAGTATACAAGACACTAATAATCAGTGGTCAAACATTTGACTCGCTCACCTTGCGAAACATTTTGTCGATTGTTTCAAAGCGTTTGGCTTCGTTAGGCAATTGCTTTGCAACGTCCCCGCCCATAAAAATGGCTTCCAAATACATCCATTTTTGTTGAACGACTACCCACAGCTGAGATGGGAGGAAGAAGAAGAAAGGAAACAACCTTGAAAGCGGGCGAATAAAAGTAGCGAGACAACTAATAAACAGTGGGGGGGACTTAATTGATATAAATTGGTCATCAATCACAAATGGTCGTAGCTTCCACAGTCCCATAGATTTTTCAGTCAAACTCTATCGAAGAGGCACTAAACTCGAGGTTCACTCCGTTTAGAACTCATCGGTAATGCGTACCCTTGGCAAGACCGGGACTAAAACTCCGGCCACGTTATCATGAGCTAATCATGTTGACCACTACCTAGTTGGCTTCACACTGAACAAGATTGAACGCAAGCGTTCACCCACCTTCATTTGTGAGATACACTGAGGTTTCTTGATTGTCTCGAGAGATGACACTGTGGGGGAGACACTTCTGTTAATTTCGCTCGATGACTCCTTGGGTAGGACATTCCAATTAGGTAAATAAACAATCACATCATTTGCATTTCTGTATTCTGTATTTCGGAGAATCCGGATAGCATAACTTGGAATAGGCATTGAAAGTCACATAAAATAGATTCCTTTTTTGGTATCCTATAGTTACCTTGTAAGCATTTCATTTTTGTTCTCAAACGAACACTTTAAGGTTTAAGATCCTCTGCATACGTTGCTTATTGCCATCCATTTGATTGTCAACAAGCCCCTCTAAAATCCCACATTATTTTCTGCCTCCAGAATTTATCAGGTGCCATGTTATCAGCGTTTAATTGTTCATTTAAAGCGTAACGGAAGCAATTTTGTCTTGCACCTCATTTTTGACTCTCACGTTCTAACTTCTAATCTTCCAGTCAGATTTTAGGCCATGAATTTCTGTGTTCCAACTTCCACTCAAGTTTCAGACCATGAACTTTTTGAGTTTCAATACGTCAATCACTCCACGAATATATGATCCTACATAAAATACACAACATTGCCGAATATTTCGTAGAAAAATAAGAACACACTTATATCCTCCAAAAACATTTTTAACCGAGCTTTAACTACGTTGTTTGAGGATAAGCTTGGACAGAACCTGATCCATCCGGACGAGCTGTGACGTTTCTGTGGCCAAGACCACATTCATTAGCTGTAACAAAGAATTTCCTGAGTGATAAGCATTTTAGTGTATCTGTCTGAACACCGATATCAAACACTGTACAAAGGTGGATCCAAATAGGGACATTAAAAACAGAACACTTCCTCAATGGAGTGTGCCATCTTCATAATCTTTTATCACCAACCAATGCATAATGAAGGCCTTAGTAATATTTAAAAAATTTACAGATGGAAAAGAATTGATCGAAATCTACTATCACTGAGTGTGTGTGTCCTAGTTACCAGTTTGCTAATCGCACTCTCTTGGCATTGACAGGAAGTTTAATTTTTCATGCGATTTCAACATGGCAAACAAAACAACTTGAAATCAAGGAGTCATTGACTGAGATTAGGGCCAACTGGATCAGCTCGTGAAAGGGTAGCCGGAGTTCACATCCTTGTCGTAACGGAGATATGAACTACTGACGGGTTCTAATGAGATCAATATACGAATCAGATCCTTATTTCAGAAAGGAACTGATTGAAAAATCAGTAGGAGTGCGAAAGCTACGACCGATTGAAAGCGATTTTCAACTTTTACTACCAGTTAGGTTATGGGATGGAGAGAACATTGCGGCAGTAGTACGATGATTTAACATACAGCTAGAAAAGCAGAAAAAGATGGGATGAGCTTATCTTCGTGAAAATGATCTGAATGCAGATGACCGCACTTTTATATTTTCATATTTAAGTAAAACAGTTTCGTCTGGAACTAAACATAGTAGGTCAGTCCGTTGACAAGATACATTGTACATGAGAAGCTACCGCGGTAGGTCTTACATCAGCGCTGAGTTTGATGAGTCCCCTAGCTCTTGGAGAAACCAAGGTAGATCACATTGTTCAAACCATGCTCATGTAACCGGCAACAGTAGTCTCGTAATCAGAGAGCATCGCAAAAATTTAGAAAAAGTGCCTTTTCAAGAAACAGCTTTACAGTGTAATGATATGTGTGTTCTTATTTTTCTGCAACATACTCATTAGACTCGTAATCTTGGTGCATAATTAGGTATTGATGGAGTCAAGAAGATCCAATAATTCATATAACGCATGCTTTAAAATTTGAGCAGAGGTATGAGGGGGAGGGACAGATACTTAGAAAGAATGTGAGGATGAAAACTGACGCTCAATGTTTAAAATTTTGTCTTGAGGCTCATTCACGTTAAACCCGTAACAAACACTACTAAAGCCTGCACTATGTGGTTTGGAATAGAGTTGTTAAAATAACCCAGAACAGCCGGCTTAATTCATTGCTGACTTTCGCCACGTGACTGGATCGATGTGAGCTCTAATACTCGTACTCACCTTGAAAATTGTTTACTAAATCACTCCCACCTCACTATGGCTTGTTGAATTAGTTAACCCAGAGTAATGATATTCGAGACAACATTTATAAATATGAAACTTGATATATTCGACTTATTCGGGATGTATAACTACGGAGTCCAAACGACGGGTTAGCTCACAGCGGTTCTTAGCCCACTTAATTTAAACTATTTCCAATTAGTTTTGTAATATGAACGAGGAAAATGGAATGTCTGTTGCAGCCCCATATGTAAATTGGAAATCTGACCGGTCCGTATGATCGATGTCACCTAGCTTCCTCACAAACATATAAATAGCCCTCAAATCAATCCACAATGATAAGCAGTTCACGTACGGCATAAACCATAGTCTTTTAAGCAGTATTCCAAGCCAAACTTACATCTAGCGTGTCGCTCACAATAGTCAGATCACGTTCCCATTGACGAACAATGACCAGAAACGGTGTGGCATGCCGACTGGCTCCAATAGACTGCAAACTCATCATGTGGTCTTCCATACACTGTGTAGGCTCATCGACCGAACCGAGAACGTAGCATGGTTCTTTGTTGCATTTGGTGTAAGAGGTAAGCAAAAATTTCATCTCCAACCAAATATTCTTGATTTCTTCCAAATTCTGTAACAGTAACCACAAAGTCAGTGAGTGTGCAGAAAAAAGTGAAGCGCATAGTTATTTTCTTCCAAAAGTGGGATTTACTTACGCGTTCAATAATGACCTCTCGTTGAGCGTTGTTGACCACGGTGGAAATGACATCTGCGAATTCGTGCAACTGCATGGCAAATACTCCTTCCAAAGTGAATGTTTGCGGGTCCATATCAAAACTGATTCCTGTTTTTTCCATCAGCTGTTTCCAATGGCTTCACGAAAGAAGATAGAATGGGTGGGATGGGAAAATTTGAAACTAGGACAGGTCAGCGCTGATGTGACGCTGACTATAAACGTACTCGCATAGAAGAGATTAACCATTCATTCTTTAGGGTGGTATCAGTAACGCGGTGCGTAACGATTGAGGCTGATCCTAGTGTGTTTGCTTTTCAGTCTGGAGTTACACTCGCGTGCTTCACCCTCGCGACCACTTGCGGATAGCTGCAGACCGAAATAATTTTTATTAACCTATGTTGGAGCTCCCAACCAAACGGACCGACCTGACCGCCTACATAGACTACGACGTTTTTGGTCTCTACGTTTTATACTTAGAATACGGTAGTCAACGTGGTCACCCCACTGGCAGATCTCTGTAAGAGGGTCGTGCACTACAGATGAACTCCAACAATGTATTAAAGCACAATAACTAGTTACTCAGAATAATGTTCATTTGTTTACATCTGCCTTCTGCGTTTCGGAGACATACTTGCAAGATGTATGATATCCGATGCAAACTGGGTTCCAAAAGATATTTCTGATGATCAGTTGTGATGCTTTGGTTGATATGACTCAAACAACATTCGCAATTAAGTGTAACCCTCGTAGTCAGGTAGACTTGGCTATCAACTCCTAATTTCGAGTCCCGTCCCTGTTACAGCCATACACTAATGCATATTTTCGGTAAACCGGAATGATAAATCTGATCTACTCCTTCTGATTTGCGCCTGATATGGAATGTGCTTACTGGATCACATGTGGTATGGCATTAACCAATTATGATGGCATACCTGCATCGATGTTTTTGGCTTCGATCTTAGTGACGAGCTATTTTGGACACTGACAATATCAACCATACCTTAAACTCCATACGAAACATTTGTTTGATTTGTCAAGTTTGTCGTTTTTCAGTGAATGGAAACGAATCTTAAGTTGTCAACGGTATGTATAAGCACAGGCTGTGTTTGTGTCCACGTGAATAGTCATTCACGTGGACACAAACGACACAAACGACACAAACACGACATAACTCTTTCAGTAGCCTCATGGGCTGTGTAGTTGCGGTTAGTGTATTCAAAGGAGGGGAGTTACCAAGTAATAACTAGAAGTAGTGGGCTTACATTTTTTAAGATAGCATACTGGGATTAGCGCAGTCTTTACTCATGTCAATAGCTAGCGAACGAACATTTCTTGTAAGACTGTGACTATGGATAGAGAAGACGGTTAACAATTGCACCTTACAGTTTCATACGCTTTTTGTGATTGCAGTGAACTAGAGTACCTACCAATTAATTGTTAGGTCAAATATACACAATAGATAAAAGCAATATGTCAGGGAGCGGAATGTTCAGTGACCTGTTCATTGCAATATAATCGAAGTTCAATAAAACATCCCCTCTACAAATGACTATTTCTCAGCAGCAAGCGTTTTAGTTCTATCCCGCAATATGCCTACGGTACCCTGTATCCTAAAATTATCACCATCTCAACCCCTACAACAACCGCCTGGTTGACAGTTACAACAATCTGGCAAACATGACCAGTTACCAGAAGGACTATTCTGTCGATTTCCCCACATCAGAACTGATTTTAGTGAGCTGACTGTTACTCACAGGACCTCGAAATGACTCACATGGCACAAGGCCGTCGGTACACCGATAGGGAGTGTATTATGATCTAAATACAAAAATATGATCAGGCGTCAGCAAGCCAATCCAGAGTGACAGATGCAACGTGAAGCCATAGCACAGTAATCTGGAGGACGTTGTGCACTGACTGATGCGAGGTGCTCAAAGAACAAACGAATGTGATACGTTCCAGTCCATTCAGTGACCGCATTGCTCGTAGCCCAGCGAAGTCAATGATCTATGTATTCCAGATACCCAAGAGAAGTGGCTGCTACTCAAAGTTCAACCTAAATAACACGATATGTAAATGCTGAACAGAAGTGCGCCAAACTGTTTTTCAAAGCTTCAAGAAAAGTGTAGTAAAGTGTCTCTTGAGTTAGGATGTGCTAAATTTGCAATAGGCCATAGTTAGTTTTCAAAGTTTCTTTGACAAAGCAATATCAGCCACATGGCAACCTTTGCGAATGATTGGCCAACTCATCAACAGTCTAAAGTGTAGCGCCACCAGATGAATGACATTTGGAAGTTTGAATGAAGCTACACCACTTGTCCGTACACTTTCCGAAGTGAAAAAAGAGAACCGCCAAGAAGAAACGCTTAACAGAGAACAAATCACGATTCTACTGGCATGCTGTGTAAAAGACAATAGAAAGATAACATAATCAGACCCAGCAGTTATACAGGTTGCTAAGCTGATATACAAAAAAAATTTGAAAATACGTTACACATACAATGAACTGGTGAAATAGCTAGATAGATGAATATACCAAACCATACCATTCACTTAATGATTTTTGTATACTGTAACCCGGTTGTTAATAACTTGGTTTAATTTTTCGACTTCAATTATCAAGGATGAAATCATTCAGATGAATCCGATCGGTGGAGGAAACAACTGAAGCAGATTTTTCCATATGTTGCTCAATCTATCGGTGTCTGAGCTGGAATGGTATAAATATCTCGAAAAATTTTCACTCTCCTTACTACAGTTAAGCATGTTAGATGACACTGTGGAATGTACCAGTGGCTATCAGCAAGACGTAGAAGAAAAAAGGGAGTACACTGATGAGGAAACGGATAAAAAAGTAGAATTACTTGTCAGAGAAACTGAAAATCGCCGTTCGGCTTTGATTGTATGCTTAAAAATGTAATCTGAATTTTCAGCTCAAAGTCACCAGCCCTCTGTATGATCTACAGGTGGACTTACGCCAAAGGTCAGATAACAGCAAACAGTTGATGCACGTATGATTTTTAATAGAAATCTATATGGAAATTACAACAACCAGTGTCCGCAGTCGCAAGACACATCCTGACCACTGATCACATCATCGATCCGGCTTGTGCATTCAGAATCTTATTACGTCATCCCAATCCAAGATTCTTGCGGTTTTCTGAGGCTGTCGCAATCAATCGACTGAAGCCCTGTGAGTTCAGAAACAATTGTTCGTGAGCTTGACCCTGCCCTGGACTCAGTGACCTTCCATGACGCAACAGTCGACTATCCATCCCACCCACACCTAACGGTTCGATATAAAAAACTATTTCATGTTAATGTAAATTTGGTACCGAGGAGTCAATACGAAATACTCGCATCTAACAGTTTTCGTGTTCTTACGGTGTTGTTCAAACAACAAAATATGTATTTGCCTTTAACTTTTTGAGACGGTATGGTCTACGTGGTCAAACATATATAGATTCTAAACAGTGGTTGACTTAGATATGTCACACGATGCGTAACTTACATTTTAAGAGCTTCTTACTACTAATAGTATGAGATTAAAGAGGCTTAGAGGTTAAGCCATTTCCTGTCAGTTGCCGTGAGCAAATCAGGCAGCAGATTTTGGCAACGGCAGAATGGATCCTAAATAGGTCGTGTAACCCAGTGGCCTATTCACGAAAACGGTTCCTTCAGTCCTTACACCTTCTCTGACCTGGAGTGGTCCATATTCTTCTCTCAACTACACACACTGGTAAGTGACTTCAGCCGAAAAATGTTAACCTGCCCAGCGACCAGAATAGTGGACGACAATCATTTTGGCGAATTAAATAACTCAGCTCATTTCTGTCTTTCCTAATTCTCTGGACCTGGTGGAGAATGGTAGGACACGTGCGTACATCATGTTCCGTGTTCACTAGCTGACAGGAAATTCTTAGGTCAGCGTATTGGCTATAAAGCCAAAATACTGTGTTCTACCATCGATAACTCCTGAAGACTTGACGTTTGGGAAAGCTGTAAACTATCAGCTAGTGGAATGATCACACTACACTCCGAAATTTGTCACAAGAGAAACGTGTCATAAACCTAAACTCACCGATCTCGCATAGCATCATCCTTTAAGTTTTGTATTAACAATAACGATTCCAGAAAGTTTTTAAGTGTAGTGTTTAACATCTTGGCAGCTGGAAGAGCCCGCATACGCCGTGGTCTTTGTCTGAATCGGGAACTAAAATCTCGCATTGCAGCCACCAGTTCACTGAGTTTTGCATCTTTCCATAAAATACAAGCCCAATCTTGACGAGCGCTCTGAAAACAAAATAAAATTTGTACCATTTACAACTCGAGTTATCCAAATGGGACCGAAGCAAATACTCGATCCAGGTAACAAAACAGTCATCTATCTAGCCATTCAAGCAAACAATTCACCTGTTAATATTGACAGTGACAAACCAATCAGTCACTTGGTATAACAACCATTTAACCAATGAAACTCAGTACCACAAACTATTAATTCAGACACCATTACGTAGATCAAACGAACCCGTTTACATAAAAACGAAGAACTCACTTTTTGTTCTGTGTACAATTCATAAATTGGTTTCAATTTTTGTAACTCGGCTCTCATCTCTTTCAGTTCCGGATAGGCAGATATTGGTAAATCTAAAAGACGTTCACTGCTCAACAAATCAATGCGCCTTGCATCTAACAGTTCACATTCCGCAACAAATTTAGCCAAACTGGCACAGCCGTTATCCAAATCTTCCGATTCGTTCCCTGGGCCGGAGATTTTATAGCTTTGTGCAAAAGAAAAAAAGACATAATGGAAAGTTTTCTACACTATACTAACTGTATTATTAATCACCCTGTACATTTCAAACACGTATCCAATTGGATTATTAAGGATGGTAGTGTGAATAACTGGAACCACTGACTGAGACATCTATTTTGAAACTCTTTACATTGATATTTGCGACTTTTGTAGCTAAGTGAGTTTGGAAAAATACTGCTTAACCAAAGATCATGCCGAACTCATGTACTTAACGTGAAAGCGTCTTTGAAATCGCAATTTTAAACCAACTTCGAGTCTAGTGGCAAAATCATACTGAATAACTCGGACAAAATGGAGTTTTGTTAACATCTGTGGTCGATATTGTTGTGCGTAGTGACCTACATACACGTATCAAAACCATGCGCAATTGTTTTGACTGTCACTATGAACTGAATTATTTTAAGACCTAACGAAATGTTTGCAATACTTCACCCATACAACTGAAGCCGAAGTTGGTATGCAGTCAAAAATGTTTTACATACTTGATATTCATTGATGTGGCTACCATCTTACTCACCTTTCAACAAAAGCTCGCACTTTTTTACGGAAAGCCTTTATCTCTTCCGCTATACCCACAGCGAAGTGTGCTTTGAATGGAGCCACATTTTGAGCCATTCCGGCAGAAAGACTCAGAATGGCATTCCAACGACGACGTAGTGTGTGAGTACAATCCCACATATGAGCGGGGATCTAAAATGAGTGGATACACATTGGAAAAAGCTCTCAACAAGGTCACTCCCATCAGGTGTGCACTTTTGGTTTATTTGATGGTTATGTACGTGATACAATAAAAGTTTTCAAACAACAATCGGAAAAGAGAGTGTTTGGATAAAGCTGGCCCACTGGTGTTATCATGAGTGGATCTGGAATATACGTTGACTACAATTCTTAACTATTCGTTTCCATTGTCTGACCTTTTTTCTGAGATACAGATTGACACCATCAACTTATTACAGACTAATCCCCAATAACGGCACTAACACATTGGTAGTCAATACTGGTGCACAAGCGCCACATAACCATCAGAGAGAAAAACGGCAGCTTTAACTTGAAGAAAAATCCGTAAGTCTGGGTCCAAAGTTCAGCACCGATTTTCCTACATCTTACAAAAACCCCGATCGCGATGTCATAATGCAACATCTACAATGTTCAGTGTTCTATATCGATTGGCAGAGAGTTCACTCAGATACTGGCAGTAATAATGTCAATGAATCTGACTAGCTACAATCTTCTTTGCGATATCAGTTGCAACATAATGAAGCGTTACATTGAAGAAAAAGATAAAAATTCAACATTTTAATTTTAAAAAAAGTTTAACAACAAGATAACAAGCTTTACCACCTGAACAAAAAACAATAAATGCTTACCCCGCTGATGAAGTCCTGCAAGTGGAATCGGAATAAACGGTCTTCAGCAAACAATGACGACTACTTATAAGTAGTCTTAACATAATAGAAATGTGCTCGTTTGCTAACCAGAGCACAGCACGTGACTGGTAAGGCTTATATAGGCTTATGCTGGGTATACAGAGGTTCATTTACTCGGAATTTGGATCCCGGGGACGTCCTCAGGCTTAGAGATTTTTCAACCAACTTGATGATTGCGTTTTAACTACACTGACATGATGCCAATTTGAAAGTCCAGGGTTCCACTGTACGACAGCAAATTCAACCATGAGGAATAGTGGATATCGTGTTGATAACGATATTTTGGATTTGAAAACCACAATGTCCAACCGCTTCTTCCGGCTGAACACTCCGAAATCTAAACCAGCTGGGCTAAGTTCCCGAGCCCTATCAACGTATCGTTTTATAAGTTAGTAAACCTGTTTTTGGAAATTCCGCCAGCAGTCGGTAGCTGACCAATTGTAACCAACTATATTTTGATGAATTAACAGAGCTATGTGTTGGTTAACTAGTGAGGGATGTCACCAGCATCTCAATCGACCTGATTTAGATTTGCTTATCAAGGAAAGTTAGTTTGTGTACAGTTGGCGTTAATTTGATATAAGTCGTGCGAAACTTATTCGTGAGGAAAATGATAACTTATTCACTGGAATTGTATCACACAACCGGGTTCCATTCAAAAGAAACAAAAAGACAAAGTTATCCTTGAGAAAACAGTCGCACAGTAAACACAAGTTATCATCTTGTCATAGCATATTTTGACCAGATTACAACTTATTCACACCTCGAATCTTTTCGGCTTGTTTAAGGAAGTGACAGTCGGAGTCATTCACTAAAATTGTGTTCAACGATTAGCTCGGCTTAGAATAAAGCAGCCAACATCACTTACACTCGACAGTTTAATGTCACATAGTAAGACCCAACTCACCTCATCAGCATACAGTTTGATAATGCGTAAACGTTCAGAGATTTTCAACAATAAATCATCAACTTCTTCACAGGCACCACCGCGAATTTCGGCCATAACGCTTAGCAGTTCCTTCATTTCCGTGAGTGATGTGGGCCGCTTACGAAGTACTTTACGTTTGATCTATGGAAAACAGGAAAAATTTAATTGTATATAGTAGAAACAATGAGTAGCTGTTTGACATATTGTGTGGAGCAAACTTTCCCCTCGATGAGAAGTGGTTAAACAGCAGGCATGAAATACGATTCAGGTGAATGGTTTCACATAATTGATTGAAAAATTAAGGAACATGGGGTTAGAACCTTTCTCTACAGATATGAGTATTCCATAGTTCCTTGACTAGTCATTGGATTCATCATTTCACGAAGAACGACTGTTCTGATAAGATAAATCGAACAGCTACAATAATTTAAGCAGCACGGCCGTTGGGCGCAAAAATCACGTAGCATGCATTAGTGGATTGACAGCATGATTGCACATAAAATTAGGGATTGACGAAGCTTTCACTCACTAGCCTAGGAGTACAGCAACGGCTTTAGTTCTGTTTACTTAGGTTAACGTAGACTGTCAATGTCGTGCAGTGAACAGGAACGAAGTCAGCCTTCATTTAGCTTTATGATAGACTGAACGTGTGGGATCGGGAAAACGTCAATTTAGTGGATGAGTGATCCTTGTTTAGTTTCGATCGATCGGTGTGCGTGAACAGTTACCAGACCGAGAATTAAGGCAAACTGAAAACCGAACTTAATTTATTTAACTAATCAACAGGTCAAGCACAATGCAACCCTATATGCATTAGTTGCTTGGATAGAGTTACACAAATCGATGGTTTGAAAATAAGCAAGGAATGACACTGGCCTAGAACCCAGCAGAGGTAACTTTGAACTCGCTGAAACAAGTGGACCGAATCTTATATGGTGTTGGGTTAAAATAAACACTGATCTTGCATATTTCTACGGTAACCGGACATCCACTAACATCGTCCGACTGCTCGGCTAATGAAGCCCTCGTCCGGTGCGTACTGATAGAAGGATTGTCGTTATAAAATTTGTGAGAAAAACAGTACCTACGGAGCAAGCAAATGAACTGGCGACTTCACTAGCTTGAAACTACATTTGAATGGAGTTAACAATTAAATGCCTTATCCACATATATAGGTCAGTCATCCAACATATAGGGCCAACCCCATTCTCTTCCCAAGAATAATCAGATTCAGAGGTGAAGTGAGTAGTATTCAATCAATGGTAGAACATTTGGTTGAAACATCTACATTAGGTAGGTCTATCTCACAGCTCAACCGCCGTAATAACATTGGTGTGCAAGGATTGCATAACCTAGTGGCCACGTTCACGGTCCTACACGGAATTGCGACCTCACAGAGTGATGACCACATTCCGCGCTACCCGCATGATTGAAGCTGAGTCATGCAAACTGACAGCTCTGTTGTTAGTATATATGCGTTAGTCATGTTTAAGCTGAATGTGTCAGAAGAGATCGTTATAATGTGCAGATCAGAATTATCCAGACGGTTTGGATAACGGGATCTGTGAGCTTCTTACTGGGTCATTGTACTCTATGCTACCACAGTTCGAGTCCTCCATTACGACGAGGCAAGGTAAACCATATTTAGAAAATCGAAAATGACCTAATTCCACACGCGGCTAATTCGTGTAAAGCTTCTTGTGGTGCAGTGCTCACAGTTCACACGTTGCTGCAATTTGCGTGCACAAACCGAAAACGGTACAACGCCTGGACTATTGTAAGCTTACAGGTCGGTTTCCTATACTAGTTGTCTCTTACAGGTTTCTACCCTAAGAGTCTGCGGTCATTCGATGTCTTTCAACCTCGTGTGTGAACACTGAAACCACGCTTCTGTCCGCGAGATTCACCGATAAGATCGGTCTGACCTTCAATTCCTGATAACTATCAGGAATGAATTCAGCCTCGTAGTTGGTCGCTGATCAGATATCGAAGCGTAACTACTGTAGCGATCCTGATAAGTTCTACTCATAACCGAACACCCAATTGGTCGATCACACACAATCACCACCATAGCTCGTAGTCCAGGTGACACATGTAGACCGCACACCACTATCATGCGGTGAGGGCCCAAGGTCGCGCCTAACCGTCGGTCGTCCACGCCGTCCTCACTCAAATTTTCGTGACAGCACTCACCAAAGCATATGATCTGCCTCAAAAATTTGAGGCTACGTAACACGCCAGCCGCGCACAATACTGCTTGTGAAATTTCCACACTTCCCTCCCTTAGATTGGCCTCATATCACAATGAAGATGACAATAAATGATCTAACCCCCAGCAATCAGTGAGCTATCACAGTTGATTGATTGAAACAACTTTTTGTCCTCCCTTTGGACTCGGTACTACTCGATGTTCACATTAGCTAATTCAATCACCTGGTGTCAGTGAACGGATTGAGCATGTCATGCTCCTATGCGTCTGCAACATTTCACGAAAGTACTGATAGTACCTTATTTAACTGACCTAACTGCGATCACGTTGGCATTGCAGAGTGTGATTCCTAGCCCTAAAGTCGTAACTCTACGGTACACCCCGGAGCTGTGAATCGGGTGACAAAATCCGGAGTTCAGGCCAAAGAAGCCATCCAACGGACATGCCCTTTAGCCCAGTTGGATGAGTGAACAGGCACAACACACCACTGAAACCACAGTCAGATTAAATGGTTGTAGGAAAGGTGGTGTCTACGTGCATTTGCAGTATAGTCGCTCGATCCCATCCGCCCAGTGCTTTGGCCAATACGGGTCACGATCAATAGCACATCGCTGTTCACATGCTTCACCATAGCCGTTTCAGTGTTTGAAAGACAATGCTGGACTGGAAACCAGTATGCGCCGGTGAGTGCAAGTGGACAAAGTAAGAATACGATATTTCCCTAACCGACTGTGACATCGCGATAGATAATAAGAAGTTGCATTCATGAATTAAACAGATTTACAAATCATCAGAAGACGGATCAAAACCTGACAACTGTTCCATAGGATCTGAGGCACCTCGTGTTATTTACATAGGGTTATCGTGTCATTTGTAGACTCCGACGTGAAGTATTATAACCATGCTGTGAAAACAATAAGCATCACTTGGCCTGTCTCAGTTTTATGGTTTCGTTATTGAGTCGTATCGTTCCACTTTCTGTTAGCAAGTCTTATTTGACCATTTTATTCGTGATTAGATGAAAGCAACTTGTTGCGCAATCGAGATCGGTGTGGACAACCCATTCGAAAATGATTTCCAGATTGAGGTGCTTTGTTCTGTCGAGACTCGCTTCGTCCTGAAAGTGGTATATCCAGGATGCGAAGCCGTTTAGTTTGAGTCGGCCCAAAACATTCACCTCAAACGGGTTCTGGTTAAGTGATTACGACTTAGGGTAACATATTAAGTATGTGTGTGTATCCAGCGAACTGGGGTGGGTGGGTGAATTGGTAAGGCGCGTAACCCGCTCGTGGTTGTTCGTGAACTGTGATGGCCAAAACACTGGATCGACGGGACCGAGCGACTGTACTGGAAATGTGGATACACTCCAACCTGCGTACAACCAACTTATCTGATTGTGGTTACAGTTGTGTGTTGTGCCCTTTCACTCACCCGACTGGGTCAGGAGGTGTGCCCGTTGAGTAAGGCGTGAGGTCTGGACTCCGGATTTTGTCGCCCCGTCCACAGATCCCGAATGTATCTTTCATACGACGGTATTGCGACAGTCGCGTACATTCTTGAAAAATATCTGGATGCTGCAGCCACACAATGATCCAGATTTCGGATGGCCTCCATTGCCGCATTGGAATAGAGACCCATGATCTATCCATCCTATGAGAGGACCGTCCGAGAGACTAACATCATGTAAGTGACTTCCGCAACGCCTACAACAGTGATGGTAGCTAAAGTAATAGTCTTCAAATCAAAGGGTTATATTTATTCTTCAGGAGCTGTAAGAAATGGGGATAATGCTGCGAGATTATACCTAGGGATGTCCAGCAGAGCTGTGTAATCACTTATTGGTGTTCTGATACCCGTGTCCGATCATGACCACTAAAGTGATTAGAGGTTAAAGTCATGAAAACAAGTTTGTGCTTCAATAAGACAAGCGTTAGACAATCAGGGTGTAGGACGAAAGCAGTCGACAGAATTTAGAATCAGGCAACTGGTATGATGAACAAATGTTGCAACTGTCAACCCTTAACCTAATCACTCCTAATTACTTCGATTGAGAGAAGTTGGAAATTGTCTTGAATAGTAACATTATTTCGGTTTACATGGTCAACTACCACGTGATGAGGATCGATGGAAGATCGATGTCTTTATCTGTATGATGTATATAACTTGCATGTTTTACGTTTGCGATTGATGAGAGTAAATGAAATGTTAACATCGCAATATGTGTCTTCTTTCTGCCCCAATGACAAGGAAAGGTCGAAGATAGCCTTTACAACTCATCCAAGCGGGGAAAATCTGAATGTTGGAAATCGACCGGTCCTATGTTCTTTATTGCTCTAAACTTTGGAAGAAGTCGTGGAGAATATCAAGCTAAACAGAACAGAAGTTACAAGTTTTGAAGTGGGAACGTTTCGTATTGTCCCAACGATACTCTCGCATCTCAGTGATTGAAAAATCCTTGAGATTAATACGACTCAGCCTTAGGTATTCTCAAGGAAATCACATACTCAGTTCGGTTCCTAACTCCAGTAATGCGCAAGTCACGTAGATCGAACTAAATCTGTACTTATCTCAACTAAGCTTCCCTTCCGCATGCCTTGTCGTGAGTTCCAGTTGTCACAAGAGTATTTTGTCACTGTATTGAATCTACAAATGAGTCCAACATTAAACCACTGCATCCGGACTGGGAGTGGGAGCAGAAACACTATATTAGACGGTTAATCCCATGCGAGGGTATGTGTTGACAGACCTCCTGTCGAATAGGGACATTGATGGCTGACTGAACGTCAATGATGGATGACTGTGCTCATTCAAATGAGTGTAAATACTTCATGTGGATCTCATATATCTGGTATTTCTCTACTCTGTTCGGCTAGAAGATTTGCCAGCGTGGGTCCCCACGTATTGAGAGGCTACGGTGCGATGTTTTTGGTTCATTACATGCCTCGATACACTAGTAAGACTGGTCTAGTTTGAATTCTTTTGTAGATACAGATTAATGTCAGAAACAAATTAAGCCAAAATTAATACATAGAAAAGTCACTTCGCGACAATTGGCAATGTAAAGCGTACAACCTAAGATGGAAAAAGTGTGGTTAACTTCCAAGTCATACAGTTAGTCACCGTGCGGGTAGGAGCGTGCAAAAGTCCCTGAATCTTATGTACCACTTAGGCACAGCCAGGTCAGTCAGTCAGTAAGCTAGCAATAGCATGTGACAGAAGTGAATCTCAAGGTATATACACACATACTCGTTTGAAATGAATACGTTAACTTCAAATTACATATTTTCCAAACACATATGAACATATATCAATCTTAAATTTAAGATAACATGTCCAAAGATTAACAGAAATGTTTGTCGGACAACTGATGTGAACGCGGGTTTCTGAGTTTTCAGCACAGTTCTGAACCATGATAATATGCATTATTCATGAGGTAACTTTTTACAACAGTCCTGTAGCTCAAGTTGTTTCATTGTTTAAGCCAAGCCCGAAACCATAACAACTGCAAAACTATTGAGTATCACTTCAATTTTCAGGGTGGCAAAGGCTGATCGTGAGTTTTACTATATCCTCAACGGTTGTCTACAAATTCCATTGTAATCGATCGACTATAACAAGCAGCCCTAACAACACAAAAATCCAACATACTACAATCATTTTCTGAACTTGATTGAATAGATTCTCAGCAGATTCGTAGAGATATCGCATGTAGATACGTATCCAGTCACGCAAGTTTGTGGTCACATTCATGAAGAACGAAGCCAAACGGAGTGCGATAGCACCCACATAAATAATCCGTTTCGATCCCAACAGTCGGTCTAGACTTTGCCAGCGAGTACGAAGATAAATTACACGTAATTCGAAGTCCCTGGTGGTCTGTGTACGAGAATGTAACCATTTTTCGACCACATTTTGCTGCAACATAAAACAGAAGTGACCGATTTATTATTCCTGAAAAATTTACCTACTATACGCTAACAATTACCTTAAAAATTGATGGACCATAAGTCGAAATGAGCTTGGTTTGTCAACTGGCTGGGGGAAAGTTTCATAAAAAGATGCTAGAAAAGCTACTTTTTCAAAGGAAACATTATTGGTAATGATTACATAGAAACAGAGCGCAATATCATTGTTATTTTAAAACAGAACAAGAATTCATTGAAAGCATTGGTGGAAATTCTTTTCATGTTTTTAAATTATTAAATCAATAAATATGAAGGTATATTTCACCTTATCTTGATGCCAGAGGATTGAATAACGCGCCAAGCGTTTGAGGAATTCTAACACATTTCGATTCAAATGTTGGACACGTTGGTTGAACGCTACGTCAGGTTCACGTAATTCCGGACAACGTTCTAATTCTTGCACATAGTTGAATGTGATCAATTCATCGCCATCCGAGCGTACGGAAGGACACGGTTCACATGTACCATGTTTCCAACGTAAAAAATAGCGACAGCTGTACCCAGAGCACGAAACATGTTGATTTAAGGATTTGAACCAAAGGCAAAAAATGAAAGTATTTATGTAATCTTGATCAACATATCCATCGAAGTATATAGTGAGTTGTTGATAATTCTTGTAAATGATTTAGCCCCCAAAACTAATCATATGTTCACAAAATACCAATATGCCTCTAAATATGATACAACATATGTATTGGTGTACTTCTGTTTTTCATTTGGTAGCCATAAAATGTGCTCGAATAGAATTCGCAGTAGAGATACTCAACTCAGCGCCAGCTCTTTGTGTGTACGTGAACGTCGTAAGCATTAAACCGCTGCCTCAGAGCAGCGGTCCTGGATAATCTCACTGGAAGCGGGTATATAAGTGCAGTGAACTTGAGCCATCATAACATACTACTCATACCACTGCTATTCAGTAGTAGGACCGAAACATATATTTTGACATCGTACAGATCGCAGGAAAAGTGCAGGAAGGAACATCAGAGTGCAGCATCGCCCATAATGGTCCCTGCTACTTAATAGAATTGAGCATTGACGTCTGCGGCAGCCGAGACGGTCTGGGGCCGAATACCGCGTGCAAATGTGTGGTTTTGTTTCAGGTTTTGTTTAAATGCTTAACCCATGTGTTGTTTTGTCGAATAAACAATCCTTGTGCCATCCGCGTTCTTGGATCACAACATAAGTTCAGTGTTAAGCAGGCATATGAGTAGCCTGCTGTCCAGTAAGGGTGACCGGATTGAACACATTTTGTATTCTTAAAACTTGTGAGATTAAAATTTTAATCAGAGTTGGTTTTCCCAGACTTTGAGTTTACCCTGACCTCAAATCGATCAAATTAATGGCCTAACAGTAAGATCTGACTTCTGTACGAATGTTTGGGTTCATTATTTTGATTTAACTTTGCACCTGCTTTGCGGTAAACATGCTGGCTTGAAAATTATCAACAGAAAACATTGTTCGTTCAACTGTCACTGTTAAACAAACCACAGATTGGTGAAGTGGAACCATGTGTGATCTAAGGATTCATTGTATAAGTGCCCTTTCTGCCTTCTTTTCCAAGACTGTTGTCAAAATGTTTGGTTTAGTAGGTATATTTGGAAATTTGTCTGAATAGCGGGTGATTACACTTTTACTCCTTCTGGGTTGCAGTTAATGTTGTGAGCCAAGAGCGCGAATGGCGCAACGGTTGTTTATTCAGAAAACCAACACACAGGCTACACGTTTCAACATGACAACAAACAAATCCACTCATTTGCATACAGTGTTGATCCCAGAACGTCCCGATTGCCCCAGTTGTTAATGCTTAGTTCATGTATGTACCGAGAACCACTTCAGGCCACACTGTACTCCAGTGCTTCTTGTATATTTCTCGCGGCTACTTCAATGTCCAAATCCACTACTGAATAGTGGTGATGCGAGTAGTATAGTGCGACTGCTCGTCCTCTACATTGGTATACAGAGTTCAACTACCTCAAATGTTCACTTCACTAACTTTGCTCATCTTTGTACCGTTCAGTCCATAGTGCAATAATCTTCAAACGACAACTCTGCGTAAACCCTCTTAATTTCTATAGTGACTACCTCTTGGGATGGAGGCTTTCGTCTATTTTATCGTTTTATGAAAGTTTTTAGATATCTATTAGACTGTAAAGCTAGCTTGATCAGATCTAGTTCCTCCATCAGAGTGACTTGCTTGCAACCTCTTCCTGCCAATGTAAGGTACAGATTTATTAGTGTATGGTAATATTTAATTGTAGACCTACTGCTGACCTGGTGAATCTCTAGCGAACAGCTTCTTTTAATCGAACCTTCCTTCCGGGGACTCATGAGGCAATCTCAAGTAAAATTCACCTGTTACCTGTAGAGAAGTGTGGCTAGGAAGACCGGTGAAATTATTTATTTCCGGGGTGAAGGAGCACTTACCGAAATGGATGCAGAACTCTGTCATCGCAGAATTGTCGTGTTGCTGGAACACGTGAACGACTGGCATCCGTAGTCTCTAGACACATCACGCTATAGAGCTAGCCTGTACACTAAGCATTCTATTACATCATTCTAGTTCACAGTTCTTGTGGCTTACTGAGACTGTTGCAATCGATGTAGTCAGGTCAATTTGCTGCGTTCAAAAGCAGCTATTCAGAAACCTGACCTCGCCTACGACTTAACGAATTTACTTATCACTGTCCCACCCCCTAGTCGTCCTACTCACAAACTGTTCAAAGTTACTGCCAATTTGGTACGAATTAGTCACCGCTAAAATATATGCATCTGCATGCTTCGCTTTCTATCTGTTACCTCGAAACTTGTTGAAGGAGTCTTCTGTTTTCAACTGTTATTCTGTTTGTACTCATTTCTAATTCTGATGCCATGTCGATTTAAAGAATGAACAACCGTGCCAACACCTATCTTTGCCATTTTTAGTCCCGTAGCTTGGGACACCACAAACGACACATCAATTAAGCATGTACGAAACTTCAGTGAGCTTACTAAAAACCCTTAAGAAGGGTCGTTTGTTGGTGGTCACTTATCAATAACGGGTAGCAAAATTAATCGACAGTTAAGTAATCAGACAAATAACGCAACCCAACAATCCGACCGTAAAGAACCGCATTACATTTCAGTTATTTACCTCTCAACACAACCCCGGAGCGTTTGAGTCATCCATTTGTACAAATCTGCACTGACCGGATAAAGAACCACATCAGAATTGACCAAAAGGACATCAATATAGAAAATGGGCTCTCGACCACCTAGCGCATTCACAAAGGACCACATGTTACGCAACACAACCTGAAAGTCAAAGTTGCATAATCAGTGATTAGCATATTCATAAAGACCCAGTAACATAGCAACGGACGGGTTGAATTTATCGTCAAATGACTCAGTGGTGTATGAAGTGGTTGTTTGGATTACGACAGTTTTCGTTCACCAAACCCATTATAAGGTACGGAACAGTGATGTAGCGTACAATTAGACAGTTAGCGTCAATTTACCTCATGAAATTGCGATCCATCAAAAGCCTTTAAGCAAGATCTTACTGGTAACACCATTTTGCTATAGGAGTTAATCATAGAGTGCACAAACCATTAGGACCCACACAGGTCAACCTCCGTAATGGCGTTACTAAGCAAACCTTCTAAGCACAACACAATCGAACGCGGCTGGTAGCTTACCAAAATCAGGTTGCTCACAAACAAAGACTAGATAGGTTTTCCACGTACTAATGCACCTCACAAACGACCATCCAACTGAGAACATATGTTGAAACCGTGAGCATATCAAATGCATCATCTCAGGGGTAAGCCGAGTGTCTGTGAATCTCTGAATGCGGATTGTCGACTCGGTAGTATTGTCGAGACTTCTGGCCTGCCAGTTGAGCTGGCAGTCAACACCGATTGATGACTTAATGGTTTGAGTCCTGTCGTAACATGTGCGGACAGCTTGCTGATCTATGTCATGCGTGTAATTGGCTCAGTAACCAGAACTAAGTCGATCATGTGTAAACAGACAACATTGGATTAAACTGTTATTAGTTTTGCAAATAATAAACTAAGCATCTAGGTTGTGCAAAAAAATCTTGAACATTGCAGTTTACCGTCTAGTGTACATTTTCAACAACTTGAAATAAATCGTTGACTAAAACTAATGTTTAACTGCCTAACAGAACCAGCCCATCTGATGGTGTTATCCAGCTGGAATCGATGGAGGGCGTTATCGGCGAAGTTCGACCATTCTCCGACTTTCCAATGTGAGTATATGAATAGGCCGGTTAGATCGTTTATCATAATAATAGCTTGAATGATACATGAGATGAGAATAACATCCAATCATACTCTTAGTACCAGTAACGTTGCAACAGTGCTTTTAATAGCATAAAATAAAATAAAATCTTACCTCAAGTAATTTGAACAGTATCATAACTTCAAATCGTTGATATATCGGATACATTTCCGCTCTTCGGCATGTGTTTGTGTCATACAGAGCTTCTTCAAGTTTGCCCAGACAACTAGTTGCCATGGTGCTTATCTGGTTGGCGAGCTCTTCCATGTCACTTTCTCTTTTTGCTTCGGCATAATCCATGTATTCCTACACAGCCGACAGGGGGGGAAGGTAGGATTGCGGACGATTGAGCGTATAAATTAGATGACTGATGGATACAGCGGACACCGTCTTGTGGTTCATACTACTTACAACTGTTATGAATTCACATAACACAGAGTACAACTGATATAATGAAGACTATCGAATACTCCTGAATTAACTGTTATGTACACATATAGTCTAATCCGTTTAATCCACCACAGCATTTCTCGTGGTTTAGGAACACTGTTGGAACGTTTAACGTCTATGGGTGCAAATGAGCAGATGACGACTCAAGAAGCAAATCCTGATGAAGCTACAAACTAGCAAAATGCCTTTAAATGCTTTTGATAAAGATCACCTAAATGACCGGTCGGTGGGTGAATGCACTTACATAAGCATACAATGATTAGACGGCGAATACCATACGCATATCAATTCTGGTCCGTGTCGTCTTAATAGAGTAAACCGTTCATATACACCCGTTTCTCCAACAGTGTAACTAATTGCGCATGCCTTCGAGTCACCAGATCTGTGATCAATGTGATTCAGGTCATGCGTAGTTTTAGAGCAAGGATACCATCAGTTGTTATACATTGTTAAACAAGACTGTTAAATTCTTAATAACATATTTTGAATAATCACAATGGATTCATCAAGGACACTCATATGGTACAAAGTTCCATGTTGTTGTGTAATAAAAACTTCAACTCTTAGTCATCATAACCTACTTACGTGCATCTCTGGGTAACAAATAGTTAGACGAGGATGGTAAACAAGTAGACGAAGCGCTTAAACAACCGTGACAATCATTTGACCAGAGAGGTTTGCATGTTAGCTGCACAGGCCGTGTATGCCGTAAAAAGACCGAGCCAATCACGTAATAGTAACTGACCGAGACGAGACTCAGTGACCTGATCAGCAGGGATAGGGTTTACACCAGTATTCTGCCTACAGATCCACCGAGCGAGAGACAACAAGCGTAGGCAACCCATACTCGTTTCACTATGTGTGCATTCGGTTAGGCTCTCCAGTTGGGCGATACTATTCGGATTATCGAATCGTAAGTGAACGGTGAAGTGTGTAGATGAGACAACAAACACGACGGGGGTTGCGATTAGTGGATATCGTGGAGTGAAACTATAATGATCTTTGATCTCGGGAATCAATATAAGATTCAGTTATTGTCCCAGAAAGATGTCAGACCAGCAATAGTGTAAAGACGAACGACCTGAACCACTAGTTGAGGAAGGGGACTGTGATACAGGCTTGACCTAATAACATAAGAACTTAAACGAAAATACACATAGCCTTGAAGCAAAGTTCTCTGCTTTGGTTAACTGACTGATCGTCACTCACTTTTGTTCTACGAGTTAATAACTATTCATGTATTTACATCTAGCCCAATCCTCTGGCATGGTCCCGTCGAGGATAGAAGTTTGATCATCCGAAAAGAACTTACAACTACTGATGGACTGTGAACGTCCCACGTTTCGATAAACGAACTGAACATATAGAAAGTAGTAAATGTAGGCAACTTGAACTTGAAGTTCAGTTTGAAAACTTTAACAATCAATTAC
>JTDE01003447.1:44048-70310 GCA_014338405.1 Paragonimus skrjabini miyazakii
GACCGCCGCGAGCGTTATGCATGAGTTGCTACACAATAGCTCGCAATCATGGAACCCATACTATATTATTGCACACATGGTATCATATTCACATAGTGCTCTAGTATTTCGAAGTAATATACACTGTCACGACCGAGTGTTCAAGGATATAACTGAGCGAGTAGGCGAAGTACATTGACCTGGGTTAACATTTGGCCCAGGACATGAAAGACTTCGGCTTCAGTACATCATCATCATTATCATAATCATCATAATCATCATCATCATGAGCCTGACCAAAAGGTACTGTGACTCGGGCCACCGCTCACCTCAACAGTAACATGGAATATCATAGAAGAAAACGTTACTAAGAAGGTTGAGAGTTATTGAGAGAAGACTAAGAAGAAAAAGCGGAAATGGTATGGATACAGGTACGCCATTGACTGCGACACATCGCCATCTCGGATAGCGTCTCTAACCAGCGGTTTGAGTGATCACGAGGACCCCAGCCAGGCAGGCGACATCTACCCACTTTGCTCAATGAAGCAGTCAGGGTCTTCATATTTTGTGACCACGTTGTTGCTTGACCACCACGTGGTTTGACCCAACTGTTGGTGGCCTCAGCATATAATGCCCGGTAAGGTAAATGATCAGATGACATACAGAGTACGTGACCCAACCATCGCAAGCTGTGCAACGTGATTAATTGGCCAATTGATCGCGCATCCCGAGCGTCCCGGAATAGGCGCCGGCGGACGGCCACATTGCTCACGCGATCAGTCCATTGGCGGAGACAACGATGGTCAAACACAGCAAGCCTGTCGACATATTCCTTAAAAACAGGCCACGTTTCCGAACCATAGAGCAAAATGGCATTATATACCCTCCCTTTCAGCGACAGCCGGACGTCTTTTCGACGCCCACAGATGACGCAGTTTGGCAAACGCAACTCGTGCCTTTGCTATCCTCGCTAATATCTCATCAGCAATATTACAGGCTAACGAGATAGTGTTACACAAATATGTGAAACCGTCTACAGTCTGAAGCGGATTACCTGCAATGAAGAAAGTAGGAGTGGAAATGCCCCGGTCATGAAGCAGCACTTTGCACTTTGAAGGTGCGAAGCGCATTCCATACAAACCAGCCCGGTCACTCACCTTGTCCAGCATGGTCTGCATGTTTTCGGCAGAGGAGCTAAATAAGACAATGTCGTCCGCGTACTCCGGATCGGTCAATCTAGCGCCAGGAAGAAACTCAACACCAAGTTCACTGGACTGCTCAAGCACACCCTCCAGAATGTCGTCCATGACAAACTTGAACAGGAAGGGGGAAATCGGACACCCTTGACGAACACCACTAGAAGTGAAGTTGTCCATAAACTCTCACCCTGCTTGCAGAGTGAGCATACAATGATCTCAACAGATTCACGTATTTCCCTGGTACTCACTTGCGAAGGAGACAGTTCCAGAGAACGCTGCGAGCAACTGAATCGAAAGCAGCCTTCAGGTCCAAAAAGACCACGACTTTCGGCTGTCTGTAACAATGCCAATGTTCCAAGATCCATCGCAAGGTAGAAATATGCTCAACGCACCTACGGCCGGATCGGTTTCCTGCCTGTTCTTCGCGTATCTGATTTTTCCTGAGCTCAGTGAGCCGACGTAAAATGAGGCAAGTGAGTAACTTGGACGCAATAGACACCAAACTGATGCCTCTGTGGTTGTCATATAGACTTCGGGCCTTTGGCTTCAGTACACCAAAAAACAAACATGCTAACTGGGTTTATTAGTGCAGCGTCGCCAAATTCGCAAACGCCTCAGCATTCATCAACCGTGTAACAGCCAAGACTAAGTAGCTCAACCGATTTGCAAGCAACTTCGAGAAGTGGAATGGCTGAAGAGGAAGACCAACAAAAATCCGGATTAAAGCCTTCAAAACGGTCTGTTATACATATCGGAATCGTTCCGACAACTCCTACAGTCAGCCTAGTGCTATAGTAATCTATGATTCAGGCCAGTAAGATCAAAGTATTTTTTGTTAGCTAGGCAAATAAGGCTCCCTATAAATGCTGTCCAGAATTGTGTCCTTCGATTGATTCGAAACTTACTCAGTTATTATCTTCTGATTTTTTCTTCTTGAAATGTGGAAAGCTTGGACTGATGTGGCTGCGAGATGTTTTAATGTCGCGTACTCTCGAAATCCATGAGATCAAGCTTATCATCCAGATATTTAAGCAAATTCTTAAACTAACTCAGCACAGCCATTTATTTCGCAAACTACGGGGTAAAATATTTCGGTGGTGGAGTTTAAGGTTTATTGATAAATATTGTTCAGTTATGATTAACTCTGTGGCAGACAGAGTGGATACAGTCTGTCTAAGGAAATTGGTACAACCCGCTCAAACTCAACATGAAACAACCTAGCGAATGATACCTGATTGGTTGTGTCCCTAAAATCCGGTTATGTGGAACAGCAGAAAGACCAACTTTATGGGACGTTAACATTTCGTCAGGAGCATATTAAAAATAAGGAGAATATGTAATAAGCAGGCACAGTGACAACGACTGAACCGCATGAGTGTCGGGGAAATGGCCAGTTCCTCGAGAATATCGTGCGACCAGAAGACTAACAAAGTTCACTTGTGAGTGACCTTCACCTTTGCCATGGTCATGCACTACTCCGGTCTTCACGATCGACCTAAGTCCTCGTGACAGTTGTTGTTGTCATCTCGACTACATGCCTAGACCGTACTACCTAGACTTTTGTCTGGTCGATTCCCTTTGACCTTGCTTGTTGCTAGTCGCAGTCCCTATAAATACGAACGGGTTTGTGATCAAGTTGTCTTCGGGTGGATGAGTTGGATGGGAAGAGACTAACTGACCGCTTCTACTCCATACTTCTTTGTTCATTACCGTTTTCAGTCGTGCTGTTATCCGCCGTTTCATTGACCGTTATTCTGTCTCCGTTGACGCACTCGTTGGCACTCGTAGAATCAGTCACAACAGTGAGTTCAAGGCCGAAGGTCACTATCAAGAAAAGTGGTTGACGAAAATGATTATTTTTAGCGCACACATCGCTGTTCTTTGATGACCGGAAGTTTGGGATTTGGGCGTCATGAAAACACAGTGAGCAAACCTACCGGGTCGATACTGCGACCTGTTCTCAGGATATGCTTGGCAGCCGCTGATGCTGGATTTCGTGTCCGATTGTTCGACTGAATTTATTGTTATTGCTACTATTACTACTGTACAATTATATTTTCGTAAGAAGCTAATGAGGTATTTTGAAAATTAAACATCCCGCAACACCCATCGCCCTGAGGTTTTAGTAATCAGTAGTCGTGTCCAAGGCTATCTTAATCTGTCGCTGTTATAAATAACGGCAAAGGTTTGTAATTTGAGAACTGTAAGCACTGTTCCTTTTCAGAGTCGAGAGCCCATGATTCACAAAATCCGCGGCTGGTGTATTAGGGCAGATGATGGCTAATCGGGCACAATGGCGTGAGCACTACCACTAGGTAAGTGAGTTCTTTGTTAAGAGATTTAGTGGTTCGGAATAGTTGTTGCAAACCTGCTACTTCTCGAAAAGAGAGCAGAGTCAGAACTTGTGGCACCAGGTTTATTGACTTTATATCGGTTACTTTATAGACAAGATGAGGAATTACAAGTGGTGCTGACGCCTCGGTTTTCCTATTGGTCAGCTTGGCTCCGCTTGTAGCTCGTTTGTTTTAACGCGTGACTCACTTAGACAAATTGTTTTATTTCGATGCCCGATATAACAAAATCCGATGCTACGCCAGTGGGCCGTCTGGATTGGTCAGTGCACTGGCATGGTAGTTTACTCGGATTGTCGACACCGATTAGCCACTGTCTTCTGCGAATCACTGGCTGATTTTATATTGATTAGTTCGTGCAGTCCAATCTCTTTATAATAGTGGAAGACAACCGTCGTCTTGTAACTCGGTAGGTGCAGAAATCTGTCCGTTAATCGTTTGGCCTTAGGTATAGAGGTTTCGGCGGTTATTCTCACCATGGTAGCACCGCAGTTGAGTATCAGTTTCGAGTATTGGCTTGTTGCTATTGACAATGGTGCGTCCAACAAACAACCAAATTGGAGTATGGATGCGATTAAGAGCTCGTCAAAAATACGCACTAGAATGATTTTTTTTAAACAAAAGTCTAGTTAGTGTTTATAGTTTATAAGAAATGTCAAACGGTGACTGCATGTTAAGAAATGATCACGTCCAGCCAGACGATCACTTAGGGCCAGTATCTCATTTTGTCTTACACGACAAATCGCATTGCTCCAATTTCATCAAGCGATTTCGAACCAGTTCACTCTGTCCGTGTTGACGTAAGTATGATGTTGTATAATTAGAACATAAGTGGGAAACTCACTGCTTTACCCTCCTCTTCATCTAAAATGTCCGGCTGGGAATGCAGAAATCGTAGAATACTCGCTTTCACCGTGGACAATATGAGACGGGCCCAGGAGATGGAACCGGCAGTTGGTGGAATGTAATGCGCAACCGCTGGGGCATCTTTTGATTCCTTGAATTTCAAGTCAACTTTAACTAACTGTGTGTACATGAAAAAGTAAAATACGAAAGCACGTATGACGGAAACCGCCAACGAAGCTGGATGGTTTGAGAGAAGAAAAAATCACTCAGACGATCATGTGTGATGAAATCGGACTGGGCGGGATAATTACACAATCACTGTCTAAGTTTGGTAGCCTTAGCAAGATTGTAAGTTAGGATAGGAAATTTGATAAAAATCTTGTTGGGTTTGAGAGGATTCAAGCTCAACGATGCGACGCAGTCACACTTCATAAATGGGTTATTACTTCAGTGGAACTATTAGTGAAGCCCGATCTTGTACCAAAGTCGAAGTAAAAAACGTGAACATATCGCGATGGGTGATGTGTAGACATTCGAACAATTTCAATTTCTCCTTCTCTCTTGTGACATAATGAAGACATCTGAACGAGTTTAAATTGTTGTTGTCCAGTCGCACTTTACGAAACGTTGACTGTCTTTTTGATCCTGTAATTATTTTACCTCTTCTCAGTTACTTCTGATTCAAAACTATCAAGTTTTTCTCATTCTATAAAACTGCTCACACAGCTGTGGCGAGAACTACAAATAGATCCCTATTTTTCGGATTTCGTTTGAGACAGCCGTATCCCGCTTTAGTAAAACAATCGTAACTTCCAACCCTCAGTATTCATCCTGGTATAGAAATGTTATCTGTCTCTTTTCCTTCATTGATATAACTCAACGGGCGGCTCCCCTACTGAAGTCACTTGTGTACCGTCATCTGCCATAAACTACTTCGATAAAACTCGGTTTCCTTCTCTCACACATCTACATTTTCATTCGACTTTCTATTTGTCAAGGTCAATTTCGCCTCATTGGTTGTTAGTCTCTGGTTCCCTTTGTGCGGATGCAATTGAGTCTGGATTCCACATCAGCGGCTTCCGTTAGACATTGGATTGTTTGCCCTTATGGTGTCACCAAAATGCGAAGGCGCAACCAACCGGACGGGCAACCTTTTCGACGCGGTGTTTCAAGCGCCAAAAAAACATTCATCTCAAATGTGATAAAACTGCTTTCTTGTTTTCAAAGCTGCTAAAACTGTTTCCAGCAATTCTAACTGTTGCTGTAGCATGACTGTCATATTATCGTGTCATTGCTAGTAGCATTTAAGTAGCCGAACTACTATACACATGCCTTTAGCGTTGACTGCTCGGATCGGTCTTGACAGTCGTTCGGTAGATAACTCTGGGGCCCACTCATTCATTTCGCAAACATATGGGTCTGAGATCAGTTTGTGGTTCATAACATGATATGCAATACTGATGGACTATGAATAAACGAAACTTCCAAAATAAGAGAGTAGTAAGGTTAATCGTTTCTATTAATTATACTTAGTGTTTAAGATGTAACATATTAGAACCTTGACCATTTGTATGAAACTGTGCTTCCATAAAAGTATTCGAAACTGTTCGATCTTTCTGCTGTAATCAACTTAAGTTTACCGCTATTTTATATTGGTATAGAACTGCACATTAATGTATCCTTATAGAGAAGTACTCATTTCACAGTAACCTTACCTCGTTTCCGTAACTACGAAGCACATCACGATATTTGTCTTTCAGTAAGCAAGTGATTGCAGCTCGTGCTTTAACCGATTTGAATTTCTCCAACAAATCAAATGCTGATGTGGGACCTCGGATATGGGCAAAATAGTCATTGATGAAGTTTTTCGCTTTTGCGTCAATCATGGATGCATTGTCCTCAAATTCACTTTTCACCTTGAGCCAAGCTTTTTCGTTTTTCGATAAAAACGGGCAAGGCAAATCCTGGTTGAATGACAATGAATGTATTGATGACAGGTATTACATATCTTTGAATAAGCATGATATTGCTGAAAATGTGTGCGCATGTGAATTAGGTCAGTTTTACGAGTTTGTCGAATAAAATACACCAATCAAGACCGTCTGTGTTTATGAAATTTGCGGAATAATTTACAAAAATGAGGGCTGAGTGAGGTTTAAGCACTAAACTGAATAAGATGGTAGGGGCGAGATCTGCAGAAAGTTATCCTGTTGTTAGTATATTTTTTCACTCACAGCTCGTTTGTCTGTTTGCAAAATGCAGACTCCTCAATTCCGAATGTTTGTATTTAAAGGGGTGAATTTTTAGTAATTGGGTTTCAGCCCCTTCTGTTTTTGCTTCCTAGTTAGTTAGCGTTTGTCCTTCTGTTCACTTTTGTGCCGCAGTCAAACGTTTAACTGAACCACCAATGTGTTGCTCTCTATAATGGTTACTTGTGTTTAAACGATTATATACTACGTTGCTTGATGATACTATGTTCCACTAACATGCTCGGAGATGATAGCTATTAGTTGTTGATAGAGGAAAAACATTACGAGCAACATGCACAGACAAGTTCCAAGTCAATTCAGTGGGTCGTGTGCCACGGAAGTCTCAACATTTAAAAATCCACCTATAGGTGTGTGCTAACTGGTGGTTCACTTATTACTGAGGTCGGTTTTAACGATACTGAATATTTTCGTCAATGAGAAGTGGGGCGAAGGAAAACAACACAAAATCACTAAGCCCATGGGAGTCTAAGGCTTCCATATACTTGTTATCTGGTATTGGATAGGCAACACGAAATGTCAACATCTCCCACTGTTCATCCTCTCACTGATCTGTTCACATTTATGAAAGAAACGAACTACTGATAAATGGATTGAGAATAACACAACGTTACGAGCAAGTTGTAATACTCTACGTTTCAATCACCTCGGGTGGCCTTCCTCAGGAGTGTTGTTGGGAACGAACTGTTTAATATTTGGGTTTATATTCCATTTGCAATACAATTCGATTTTCAGATTAATACTTGCTCATTAACAAGTGTTGTACTACCGTCCAATTCGAGTCCTTCACCAACCTAAAGTGAACGTGTGACAGGCTGCTTCCATTAATACCGAAGACACGCTTGCCTCACCTGTGCATAACGTTTCAGTTGATGAAATCACCGTTATTCAACACTTTCTCCTAAATGAACAGATTTATTAAGCTACTTACAAGTAACCCAAAACAAATGCTAAACACCGAATCGATTATTTAGGTTGTACTAACGAAGTACGTGAGGGCCCTGATGCAGAATGCATAGGAACTATGAACCCACCAACAAAATCCGGAGTCCAAACCAAAGGACTTATTCATTGGGCACGCCTTCTAACCAAGTCGCGTGTGTGAACAGGCAAAACACACAAGTGAAACCACAGCCAGATTAACTGGTTGTAGGAAAGGTGGTGTCTACATGCATTTTCAGTATAATCGCTCGATCCCATCCGCCCAGTGCTTTGGTTAATACGGGCCACGATCAATAGGACATCGCTATTCACACGCTTCACCATAGCCATTTCAGTGCTTGAAAGACAATGCTGGACTGGAAACCAGTATGCGCCGGTGAATGCAAATGTACAAAGTAAAAATGCAATGTTTACCCCCAACGGATTGTGCCATCGCGATAGTTTATTTCACCAACCGATAGATAATAGGAAGTTGTATTCATGAACTAAACAGATTTACAAATCATCAGAAGACGAATCAAAACCTGACAACTGTTCCATAGGATCTGAGGCACGTCGTGGTATGTTCATAGGGTTATCGTGTCATTTGTAGACTCTGACATGATGTATTATAATCATGCTATGAAAACAATAAGCATCGCTTGGCACCTCTCAGTTTTATTACTTTGTTAGTGAGCCGTGTCGTATCATTTCCTGCCAACATGTCTTATTTGGCTATTTTATTCGTGATGAGATGAAAAGATGATCAAAGAATTTAACTCGCAGAAGGTATTCACAGGTATTCAGGATGACTACCACGATAGCTTATATTACCAACATCCGGGATGTAAGAATATTACGGAGTTATCGTGGAGTGCTGCAGCGCGATCAGAGTTGCAACAATGTTCATAGTACGGCGAAGCTAGAAAATTACGTAAAAGGTCCGTGCAGTATCGTCAAGCGACTGTGCAAACAGAGAGAAGATCAGACCGGTGTGCGCAAATTTTGTATTGCATTGCAAGGTCACCTTAAACAAATTGAACAACATTCAAAAATGATGCAAAAGCGTTGTTGTGCGAAAGTGAAACATCATTAGTTAACACGATAACGATATATATATATATGTATATAACAGTCTTCAATAGTCATTTAAGTTTGCCAAAAGACTAGGATTAGTTCAAAACGAGAGCAAATTTCAAGCAACGAGCCTCTTGCTTGAAGCACAAAGCTGAACTGTTCAGCTGTGTACCTTTTCAAACTATAAATTCATAGTCTCACCTGACTTTTCATGGCGGTAAATAATTGATCAACCAGTCGTAGGACTTCACTCAGCGTTTTATTATCACCTGTGATGTTTTTCAACTCCGGACCAAACATGTGATAGAATTCATTGGCACACTTGTGGTAAATAGAAAGACCATATTTCAAATAACATAAAAATACACAGGTGTATTAATCAATATGGTGCTCAACAGATCTAAGAAATATAGTTTGAACTGTCTTCTATCAAGGTGGTTCAGCATCTAAAGCAGTGCTCAGAAACGAAAGTGGTTGAACGTTTATGTGATAATTCGATCATGAGTGGTGTTCAGGTGGCACCAATTCAGTTTCTGTTTAATGACAAACTAAGCTCAGAACACAGGTTCTGGCACTGCCCAAAATATACCGTTGAAATATAGACACTTGGTAACTAATGCTGATTGAATTGAGAGTGTAAGATTGCTTCTCTGTGCTAGATGATGGATTTTTCATCCGGAAACTCTCTGATGGGTACCATATTAACCTTTCAGGTGGTATACAACCGTGATAGCATTTTGCCTGCGCACAAGATGTAAGTGCCTTAAGACTGGCCTTGACATTTAACCTCCGGTGGATTTAATATGTTGAGTTTGCTGTTCTCTTTTTTTCTCGTTTTTCTTTGCCAATGGTCATCTCTCGTAAGTACTCTTTGTTCGTTCAGCTCTGTTTGTACATTTTTTTGGCAATTAAGCTTTGCATAGACTTCTACAGTACACACTATCGTCAGTGGTGATATTGTGGGTTTTCGCCTTTAAATCATTCTAAAAATATGCCAGCAGTTTAATGGAATGCCGTATATGTGCTGACATTTATGAAGCACGTACTCTTAGTCAGCTCAGATGGGAAGTAGTATTTCTAATTACAGGTCTCATGTAATTTATAGTATTTGCAACATATTCAGGGAAAGGGTAAATTGAATCGTCACGTAGACATGACAAAGGTTAAACTGCGAATGTTGTCCATCCACGTTGTCGATCCATGACGACTTGAACAAAGCGAGTACACACAAGGTAGAATAAGGTAAGTGTGGATTAGTGACTAGAACAATATGCAATTCAGACAAATAAGAATTTGTTATGGGGTATACAACCAGGCATGCCAGAGCGGCATAACCTGATGACAAAGCAAAGATTTGCATCAGGCGGATAGTTTGGTTTATAACTTCATAAGTTTTCACAAGAAAGACTGAAGTAAATTGCGCGTTTTCCTGCTTCACTATTAAGAGGAGAGTGCGATTTTTTATGTAGTTTACTAGTGTAAACAAAACACCTGTTGGAAAAAAAGAAGACGTATGGAAGCCGAAATACTGGCATGCAGAGTGCCAACAAAAAACGAACAGACACAGACACATTTGGTGACCTGTTGGAATGCGCTAGAGACGTGGTCAGGAGAACTGTTGCTCAGGCCTACTGTTATTCATGTGCTAATCGGGGAGAGTTTTGAACAGTTCGGTCGTATTAGTTACAACCACAGAGTTTGACAGTGCTTCCAGGAGTGGGCAGACCCTAACTGCGAAGAAGTTCTATCCCCACCACAGTTGCCCGTTTGAAACACAAATTTAAGTGAATGAGAGTCAGTTAGTTCTCCTTGAATGACGGAAGTTCTGCTAGCGTTTTACTAGATGCGTGCATAATTTTGCAAGCTAAAACTTCAGACTCCAATCAGATGTTTTCAGTTAATCGAAAATGGATCCGTTTCTGCAGACCTCTCTGGATAAGTGTTTATTATGAGGCCCATAACTTTGTCAGTAACCAGTCTATAGAACAAAGTATGAGGGTTTACCATGGAATTGTACTATGTTGGTAGCATTTTATGAATAAAAGGTATCTACAGTGTTTTTAAAAGATTCAAAGTCATTTACATGTTGTTTGTTATAGCTGTAAGATCTGTAAACAAACCGAAGTCTTCATTCACTAGTTGCCTCAGGTCTTTTTTGCATCCAAGTAAATGTAACTGCCCAGGTAATAATTAGCACAGAGTTGATGGTGGCGGTGCATGGTTTTGGATTTCAAAGCGTTGAATAATAAGCTGTTATCTGTGGATAACTAAGTAACCGAGTGTGGTGAAAATCTATTCGATTCACCGCTTATCCAAACCCCGACACAATAGAAAATCTAACGTCGCGTTAAAGATACTAAATCAGGATTAGACGAACAGTCTCAGCGTTAGTCCTTCCGTTATTTGCTAATTTCTTTGTTCTGTATTGCACCAACTAACTTACAGTTTGTGACTTTGCATGTACCAATACGATCAGCCAATGACAGACTGTATTTTCTTTAATTATGTTGTACATCTGTAAATGTATTTTCTTGTCTCCTGAATGAGACCCGCTCACGGCACTCGGTATGAGGTCTTCTCATTATTACTTGCGTGGGAGGTTTCAATTCCAGTACGATTCTTAGGGCTATTCGAAATCCATAATTCCGAGTATTACACTGGGGTTAGGTGGTTTTAAGATGTGTCCACATTTTGTGAACCCTGTGTACTTGGCCACCTGTTTATTATCATCCAAAGTGAACAGTACTAGTGATTTTACAGTGCTTGAGTAGCGAAGTATGAATAAAATAATCATCAAAGGATCAGGGGTGACCCCTTGTAAAACGTTGTTATTTGATGAAGACTTACCTGAAAACTAACCATTTATCTTTGCATTGAATCTAGGTCCACTGATTTGCTCATCGAGTCAACTAAGCAATCGGCTTACGAGACCATAACTATTGCATTCTCTTAGCAACTCCGACTATGTCCAAGAGTTTAGAGAATTATAGTGAGATCAACACTCAACAGTTCCTTGTCAATGAAGCGTGTGATGAAGATAAATAATTCCGGTACAAAATGATATGGTCCAAATGTTTGTAACAAATTTCGATTCTCCGGAAATCAAGAAAACGTGGGACGCAAAACAATTTGTTAATGATCCTTGTAAACTTTATGATTTGATACATACCACTTCAAATTTATCAAATACATGGTGCTTTGATGTAAATTTAGAATGCAAAACAATAATTGTATTACAATACTACCGTGTTGTATTACATTATTCTTTTTGTTGATATTAATGAACAATCAGTAAGTACACATGTACGATTGTACAGTGGCGAAGCAAAAAGACCTCATATGGTAAGCAACACACAGTTCATTCAGACCGTATATCAGGGTTCTTTGGACTGTATTTGTCAGAAGGCTTACCTTAGCCATGTCAAATATATCAGTCAGAATTCGTTTCATATAGTTGATGTCGCCAAAGAGTAACTTCCGATCAAATTCCCACCGATTGTCTTGTGAAGTGGCTTCTACGTGTTGCCTTTCTTGTAGATAAGTGTTCTCAAATGTAGTGAGCATACGAATCGCTGCCCGGACTTCGCGCATTATATGCCGTATGGATTGGCTAGTTGTAAAGTGGTTATTGATGTGTTATAGTATGTTCACCATAACTAGCAAGATAATCAAATGTAAAGCTTACAAAGTAAATGAGTGACCTTGGTAACGAAAACGTGATCAGTGAAGGGACATCGCTAAGTATGATTACTTTGTTGCTGTAAGGCAACAGTGACAATATAAGTGTGAATTTGCGTTCAACAGTAATAGTATCATCCGTAGATGTCTAAGGTTTACCTGATTTTTTCATTAATCAAGTTCGTTATGATCATTTCTGGCATCGATCCTCAAGCAGTTGACGATGATATCGTCTAACGACTGGCGTTTGCAGCCTCCAGCTTCAACTGTGTTAGGTTGGTTTTCAATGAGCAATTGAACGAATTGTGTCCAAGCCTTAGTTGTCAGCCAAGACGATCTCATTCATCCGCACAGTTCATCGTTCAACCAAGGTTGGTCGTACAGTCGAATCATCACTATAAATACACTGTCTAGATGCCAGAGACGCAAACGTTTCTTAATCGAGACAGCCGAAGTCTCTGGGGGTCTATCACCATCACACTCCAGTCATATTGTAGTGGATTGTCAGGCCAGATGGGCGAGTATTCAGACACTCAGAGGAATGCCTCAACGCGGGGGGAGGCACGTCCACAAACCAGCAACGATCAGATGGCGGACCACAGGGGCAATCGGATGAGTCATCGCTCGATCGGATCGGACCAACGGGCGAGACATGGCACGCAAAATAGGATGGACGACCAAATCGGAGACTCGATTATTCCAACACTCGGGGGAATATCTCGCACGGTCGTGGAGGGCAGTCAAAGCTGACAGCTGATGGAAGACAACACAAGCGACTGGACGAGCTATCGCTCAACGGAATCGGACGGACGGACGAAGACTGGCAGGGGGAAAACCCCCGGATAGACGGCGCCGATCACACACATAAACCGGGCAGAAGGGCACACGACGCGTGTGCGGAAACCTCGGGGTGTTCTGGACTAGAATCCTGACTCATAAATGCGAGCGCGCGCGTAGCATGTGAACTAGCGTGTTGGACAATAAAGATTGTGCTTTATTGGACGCCTTTTCGCTACAATATGTGTGAGCGACTACATGCTCGCGGTTATTGTGACATACGGTTATGGCGACATGCCTGCGTGATTTCGTGTGTCTCATAAAACTCTACAAATCAAACGTGAACTTCAAACCACATCTAGTCGTGTGAAGCCAATAAAGGCCTTATGCATTGAAAAGATAAATAGTGTCTGTAACTAAGACCCTATTCTCATCCCACCAATGTTCGTTTTTTGAAACCACTACAATATGTGTCGTGCCTAAGTATATCGGTTTGTTCCTGAACTCAAGTAATTCGCAGGTCATTTGTTGTCTATGTGAAGTGAGAGTTGAACATGATAAAGCCGAATAATTCGTCTTTGATTTACAACCATAGCTGGATTTGTTTTTGTTATCACTTGCTACTTGCCGGACCTTGGTCCTCGAGATCATCTGATCGGAAATACTCAAACAGTGAGAATCTCTCATAAAAGTTGCAAATGTGCTTCAGTTATCGTGATCATAGCCTATGACCTGTTCATCGCCTGGCCGTCCTGCTGTTTTTTCCAACCAGTACCAATTACACTGAACAATGCGTGGTGCGGTAGACTGTTCGTCGGCATACACAGTACATGACCCAACTAGCGAAGTCACCGTTGCGATCACCGGCAGTAAACTTGCGAGTTTCTCACATACGCGCTGACGGGCATTGCCAACACAGTTAGCCCATTTTGGTGAAGACCAACTGTTAGAGACAGCGACGGTCGAATACTGTGAGACTATATGCACCTTCCACACGAATCAGACAGGTATCTAATCCACAGAGCAAAAATGGACACACGTGCGGCATAAAGTGTATGAAAATTGTACGTTTGTTACGCCGTTCACTGTTGCTGATTTCAAACAGATGCACGCGGCTTGATATCAGGAGGCCCTCAAGTGTGTTGTCACGTGAAGACTGTTTCAAAAGATTGTAGTTTTTGTATTTTAAGTTAAATAACTTAATGTTCCTTTTAGGACATTGTCAAGGTTCCTTTCGCTCATTCCAGTTCAGCCGAAATCCGATGTTTTCGAAACCGACACTCTAAATAGTCAGCAAGTCTACCAAGATACTTAGGAGTAATAAAGTTGTTTTAGCAGTTGGTCATGTGCATCGTACGTGTGCAATTTCGTTGTAAAACATTACCATCGGCACAACTAGAGTAGCCTATGCTGTTCTCTCTGGAAAAGAACCAGATCAATCGAAGAGACTGCATACTTTATATTCAATCGCTATGTCCACTGGTTGAAGATTAATTCATTCAGAACGAAAACAAAGTGGTTTGTTGTTACTGTGGTTGGGATAACTTAATGAAAGACATTTTTACAATGTTTTTAGTTCTTAACCTAATAAAATTTGTCCCCCTTATTGGTATTCTATATTTTATTCAGCAGTCTAACTTTCAGTCACTATTTCATACTAATCTCGTTTTGTTTGGCTTTGTTTGCTTTGTCATAATTGATCGTAATGCAGGTAACCATTCATGACCTAATCCACTTATGTAAGTGTTCGATTTTGGCTTTACCGACTTCTTTCGATAGTTACTGATTTCATTGAACCAGACTATCATTATGAGTGATTGGGATCTGTGCGTTATACTTATTCATAAATTCTTTTAATAGTACGATAAAAGTTTTTGGATCCAGTCTTGTTTTCAGTCTGAGGACAAGTTTTGTTAGGAGACGCATCTCCTAACGAAGCAGCAAAGGCGATCGATCCGGCTTCGAGTTAATTGATATGTGATTTTAACTCACTCAGTCCATTAAGCACAATTAGGTTGCAGCTGCGCGATCGAACGCCTGTACATCACGTGAACTGGTCTCACGAGTGCATTTTCAAATGTTCCCCCACCCTCTGTTGGACCTATAAATACAGAGCTTCTGTGGCCTAATGGACTCGCCTCGGTTTTTCAATAAACGCTGTCGCTGCGCCCGTATTCTCCTTCTCGGTTCTGGCGGCAAACGGTTGAGCTCGTATTAAGGGACGATCCAATAGGTTTATCGGCTGTGAGTAACTCAATTATCAGATGTAGATCCTTACACCTTTTCTCCGAAGCTTCAGGTTGTCTAACGTGTGGTTTGATGACTTTTAAACAGGTGTCGCCTAACGTCTCGTACCACGACTGATTATTTCTGTATACATTTCGGAACTGCTAGAAAATTAATAGAAACAATAAGTAGTATTTAAAAAATGTAGAATATGAGAAACAGCATGCGAATGAACTAAGGTTTCATTCGAAGAATAACATCCAGTTATTTTCAGTAGCTCTTCTTCAATATTCCGGTAAACTGTTGGGGCAGCTGGTTTTATATCACTAGTCCGTTAGGGAAAAGTAATTTCACTATTGAATATACTTCTACAAACTTCGTGAAATTGTCTGTAGCATGGCATGTTGACATCGGACGAGAGCTTGCTGGTCACCGTAAAAGGCATGAACGGAATTAATTGTTTCATAAGTCTATCTGTTGAAATTTGAAAATTATTCCACTGTTCTCTTGGAGACATGGAAAAACCACATTTTAATTCTCTTCTTGAACAGTGGCGACCTCACAATAGGGGAACCTTTTGGGCATCTTGAAAATAAGATGTTCTATGCTTCTCCTAAGGTCCTTACGATTAGTAAAGTTACGGTTGAGGAGCAGCGTCTATCACGGTTTTTCATTCACACTATCTGCATCTTTCGTAATGCATTTCATTTCATTCGCAAAAAATCATCAGTATATTTTTAGCTGATTCAGTATATGGTCGAGGATGGCAAACTGCAGTAAACTTCTGGAATATTGCATGATCTACGTATACATACCACGCTGATTATTTTTCAGCTGACAGTATGAGGCTTCATAAGGCCTCGATCAGATCCGGAAGTAAACACTATTGAATCCGCAAAGATTTCGTGGATGAAGAAGAGAACATCTATCAGTAACATCGGTAACAGTACAGAATTTTCGGGTGATTTTGGATATTTGTGTTCTTTTGAGAGGGCTTGTTTCAGAGATGCATGCAAACAAGACGCTATTATTAAGTTATTCGCTAACTGAAATAATGGTTGCTATTGTTATTGAAGTTTCACTAACTGTTTATTTAATTCCTGCCGCACGATTCCGTGCTTCGACCAATCTCAAGTCATATTTATGACAATCCATTGTCTTAACTCAACAATCAATTACTTCTCCAGCGGTAATCACTTGTGCTTGGCACATCAATTTTCGACACGGTTCATGACTCTGTTGACAATCTACGGCGTGGACCTCCTGCCTGGTGAAAAATTAACCAGTACAGACTAGGTTGACGTCAAAATATTACCATTTAACAACTTCCTAACAGCATAGATAATGTTGGAAGCTATTTCATGCTCTGCTAAGCAATTTGGAATAGGCTTGGCGGGCACAAAGTGCAAACTGTTATCGCAAGACTTATAATTACACACATTTATGGCTGAACAATGAAGTTATGAGGATGGTTAAGCAGTGGGTTTACCTTTGAAGTTGTATCCGCACCGGCGGGGGTAGAGAAAGTGAGATAAAAGCCCGTATTCCCATGGGATAGGATGATATTCCCCACTCGTGACCACTCAAACCGCTGGTTAGCGACGCTATCCGAGATGGCTATGTGTCGCAGTCAATGGCGGACCTGTATCCATACCATTTCTAGTTCTTCCACTTAGTCTTGTTTTAATAATTTTCAATCTTCTTAGTAACGTTTTCTTGTAGGATATTCGAAGTCACTGTTGAGGTGAGCGGCGGCCCGAGCCACAGTACCTTTTGGTCAGGCTCATGGCTGTTGTGATGATGATGAAAATTCTGCAAGAACCGTGTTACTTCGTGATTGCGAACCTCGATCACTCAACATAGGAAACATGGACTTCTTCAGATAGTTGGCAATCGACGTCTGCTTTCGAGTGCTGGTTAAAATTGACATGAACGAGTAAGCACTAATTAAGTCAGGGATCAGATATTTGGTAGTGGGTGTCAATCGAGTTCATTTGCTCAATCGTTGTATCCTGGCAGGCTCAGACGGTTAGGTCGTGAACGAAGGATGCTAACTAATTGTCTTCTACCCCGAACAGTCGTTGCTGATTTCACGAACGGCTGGCATGATGTGCGAGAGGTACAGATGATAACGTGCTGTAAGGAAATGGAACAATTCACCGCAGAGGTACCCTCTATAGATCAGGTCTGTCTCGAAGGCTGAGGCCGTTGCGACTCACAGAGTCGGTGGCTAGAGACCTTAGGTAAAATGTCAGATAATCGGGTTCATTTGCGTGAACGTTGTAGTTTTCTGGCCGAGTTGTCTGTGAGGTAAATGCACTTGATGGCGCTGAGCAGTGAAAGCCATCAAGAAACTGTCTTGGTGATAACAGCTTACTTTCACTTATAGTTCGTTTGGACGCCAAGACATTGTTACAACTTACAATATCTTTGATCATTTACAAAGTAAATTAACGTTAGAACATGCTCCATTAAAAAGAACCTGTTTATTGCCTCATTTGCTGGTCCTGCTCATGAGTTGCCATTTGGCTGTTAAACGCCATCTGACACCGTCTTGTGTTGACAGCTATTCACTGGGTCCGGTCGCCGGTGACGTGAGCAAATGTCACGTGATTAACGGTTTGAATATTTCATGTGTTTGTCCAGCCAGTAGCAGCACCTTGAGTTCGGCAGCAGGACTTGCTGAATCATTACCGTTAAGTAAATAGTTTTGAGAAGAGGAAGTGGTAAACAAAGGGGATAGCTAAAGAGCATCCTGACCCAAGAGAGTAAAGTACAACTGTTATCAAAAAACAACTTAGTCTATGTTCAAAACGTTACTTGAAGCTTGTTCGATGGAGCTTGTCGAAAAGCATTCCGATATCAGTGTGTATCTTATAGTCCACATGAACAAGCGGCTGAGGTTCAGTAGTGTGAACTGCATGTTGGTATGAACCTTCTGCTCCGCAGCTCATGTTTCAACCCGGTTGATGGGACATCCAGTAATTTAATCAAAACCAACTTTGGTTCGGATGTCCCAAACTGAATCAACAACATTAAATAATGTTAAGCAGATGAATTTAATCTCAAACAACACTCATGCAATTAAGATAATGAAAACTGGTTCACAAAAAATACAGCTGTTCTTACGCAGCTTCCCGATAGACTTATGACAGTTGATTACAACAAATATAGTTAGTGCTACAAGAAGGAGATGAAATGTATGGCTTACGACCAACATTTATTTGCCTACACCGAAGCTGCATTACATTATGCAAAGCTACGAATATATTTAAACCTTCAAATCCTTTTTTTAGATTATTTAATTTAATTTACGGGATGGTCATTCTGTCATCGTTCTTGTGTATGAAAACGGGTAGGCTCAACCGTTCTATTAAAATCCTTCAGGACCTGATAGGTTGCAAATTCATTCAGGGTGATGAAATGGGGAAGGAATAACATCGCAGTTGAGCAGTAAAAATCAAGGCCTCTTTGTGTGTCTAATGTGTCATAATTCTACATTGCACGCTTGGTCTTTGCGTACAATGAAACGAAACGGTTTGATGTTTTTTTGACGTTGTCTTACTGTACTGTGGCACGAGCGTCCAGGAAAGACTAGTCGTCAACCTTTTGTACAAAAATTCAACTGGGGGTGTATTTGGCCAGTGGAGATTATTGTGAGTGTACAAAACAGAGCAGTATGAATGAAAACTGTGTTACAAAAGTAAAACTATCATACGTGGCTGGAAATGTATTCAAGACGGCTGAACGACACGTGCGAGCTACGGTGGGATGACTTACAGCCATGTTAAAATTTATAGTAATCGCGTCGGGATCAGATTTCATATACTGACGGTTAGCTCATTCACAATGGCAATTACTGTTTCTTTTGGATGACCTACCCAAACAAATGACTGATTTCGAGCACGCAAATAACGCGATCACATAAAGCCCAG
This sequence comes from Paragonimus skrjabini miyazakii, assembly GCA_014338405.1. Classification (NCBI taxonomy): domain Eukaryota; kingdom Metazoa; phylum Platyhelminthes; class Trematoda; order Plagiorchiida; family Troglotrematidae; genus Paragonimus; species Paragonimus skrjabini miyazakii. Next base: position 63,305 of record JTDE01003447.1, read on the forward strand.
GCAATTCGTCGCAACAAAGGTCCCATGCGTTCATCTTTGTTATAACCTCGAGAGATCGTCCATATCAATCGCAAGGACTGAACCATTGCTGGAATAGTGTCCGTGACAGAATCGAAAGTAGAGCCGAACTGCACATTTTTGAAATGTCTTTCAACCAGCAATAGGAACCTGTGCATAGAAAGATCCGGAATGGCAACCCAATTCAACTGGGCTCTGGGAATATGGGTTAAGTAATTTAGTTAAGACTTTATAGAACTGAACAAACAATGATTGAAGAGAGAAAATCTCGGGCATTAATAGAAGTAAATACGCCAGAGGAAATCTTTCTGATACGTGACAAAATTCTGGTGACCTAGATTCGTTTCACTGGAAAGGGACCATGATTTTCAGAAAATATTAAACCAATGCCTGCCAGTGGTTACCAATAACTTGTGCTTGTGACATTCATTGAACTGATGGACAATCAGGTTTGAGGAGCAGACACTACTGAAACCTTGGAGGCGGTTAACGAATTGTGACCGATATCTGTCACCCAAAGCTTTACTGAATGTCACGTGACTACTTTGTAGTCAAGGTGAAACATGTTCACACTGTGTTAGTATGGATGAGCACGGTCCATCTCAGCTTGCCAGTTCGCACTGGCTACAGCCATAACTGCTCAAATTGGCGATAATAAACGATATGTTAATTGTCCGTACAAACGAGATTCACATAACTGACAACCAGACGGGCAGACACCTCAGCTGGCAACGCGAAAGTTTGCTGGTTCTAATCTCGATCAGACTGATTTCGCAAGGTGAGTCCGGGCAAGGACGATCTCGGTTGTGCAGTGGCGATTTTCAGATAAGTATCACATGACATTCTGTCTATATGATTTGACGGCAACCAACTACAATTTTGCTGTTAGCACTACCAAACGTTCAGTGTCACTCACAGATTTTGAACAAGTTCAAGTTTTCCCGGATGTTATATACTGTCAAATTACCTGGAGTTGTCTTTTGCTTCAAGCATCTGGGCCTTGATTTCTGCACCCCGATTATAGGGCAGAGTATCCGGGTTGAGTACTACCCATGCGTTCATTACCCAGCGGGCGGTTTTACTTCGAAGTGCCTCTGCGACCGCAGTAAGTACTTTGCATCGGTAACGCCAGTAGTCAACTTCCTCCAGCGGACCGGAACTGATTGGCCTAGGGCGATCCAAGGCAGCGAGAACCGCATCGATCTGATCATCTGTTAGTTTCACCAAATATCAGGTGAAAATGAAATACTTCTTCGAAAAAGAGAACCAATAAAAAACCTATACTCAGAGATGACTCAAAAATGTCTACATGAACTCATGTTTGCGTTCCAGCCAGTAAAAACTGATGGTCACACAAATAATTCAGCCCTGTGGGTTACAACAGTTTCCTTTTGTACAAAGCGCTGCCATTAACTCACGAAAAGAAAACCTGCTACTGACTAGCAAATTCTGTATTAGCAAAAATAACCAAACCCGACAGTCTGTTTGCTACCAAACTTAACTATGTCATTCGATGTGCCAACTATGTTTCTAAAGGGAATTAACCGCCTGAACCAACGCTCCACTTCGTTAGTCCGAATCTGTGGAGTTGAGAAACTGTTATCAGTGAATGATAGAGGTCTCTTTTTGCTAATTACCCGCGAGGACTTGTATATTGTGAATATGGCAAAATATTTTGTAAAGTTTGATTAGTATCAACACTATATATAGGACTGTGATAAGACGTATATAAAGATCATGAGATCCTATCGAATATATTGATTGGTCAAAGATCCACCATTAAATTAAAAAACTTCCGAAACTATTTAGAGGAGTTAGGGAACAAGAAGATTTTACTTATATCATATCACTGCTATTTGGACGGCTTCACTAAAACAAACAACCGCATAATCGGAGAATGGCTGGCAGCTAAAGGAGAAAACTCAGAATAGGTGCTGTTATTTATTCTGTTGGTTCATTTTTCTTCACCACAAAGTAAAACAAAGAAGTCATCACTTGATGTCATGATTGCTAACTGGCCTGTGAGAAGACCAACGACCGACTGCGCTCCATTAAAGTTGGTCAACGAAAACCTCAAAATCACATAAGATATTTCAAGTTGAACATCACCCACAATGGATCGCAGCTGTCGCATTCCCATAGAATTTCCAGTCGGCCCCTTTCGAAAAGAAGCACTAGACTCGAGTTTCGCTCTCATCAGAGCTGGCCAGTAGTGAGTATCCTTGCCACGGCCGGGACTAGATCACCGGCACGGTCGAATTATCACATGTGAACGCTCAACTACTTTCGCCAGTGTGTAGTGATCATTACTCACAAGCGAACGTGAGCTCTAATGAGAGCGAAACTTGAGTCTAGTGCTTCTTTTCGAAAGGGGCCGATTGGATAGTCTATGGGAATGCGACAGCTGCGATCAATTGTGGGTGATGTTCAACTTGAAATTAACCAAATCCCCGACTACTCATCAGTAACATAAGATACTGTCAAAAAGCAGTCAACCTGAAATCTACCCGGTGTATGCAACTTCTTCAAAGGGAAACAAATGTTGTATAACAGGCAGTCTCGTTTGCGAGTAGTATAGTGCGTATATTCGGAAGCCAAATGAGCAAGCCTCAACGCCAGAAAGACGATGGACCAGAAACGACTATTGGAATAGTGTGTACGCACTATGGGGGGTGCCATCAGGGAGACTGACAACGTACTGCTACCTGATGTGTAGGAATGCACGTCAGCCGTGTAAATGAGTGTACGTGTTCGTGGTCGTATGTTTTAACATCCTGAACTTTTCTGCTACCTTGGCGTGGTGGTCAGGCTTGTGTGCTGTTTTGATCTGGAGGGTTGTGCTGACTGCGACTCCGGTCGTTACAGGTTCAACCATGTCAAATTAGCCAAATGGGAGCAGCCAGACAAAAGGCAGATGCGTCTGTCGTGAGGTGTTCTTAGTGTATGGTGTGTGTGTGTTGTGTTTCAGTTCGGATAGTTATTTTCTTTTTTGCTTGATCTGATTCTCTGTTCTTTCGATTGGTTTGTCTGTGAATTGTTGTCTCTGTGTGAATGTGCCGAATGTCTTGAGTTGTGACTGTGGAACCTGTTCTAATTGGTTGATGGTGATGCTTATGTGTGCGCGTGTGTCACCTGCTGCCTTGTGGTAAAGGTTTTTGAGTCAAAGGCTTTGGTTGAGGGCCATAATCGCTCTCCTATCTAGGTCTGGGTCTCCTGGCAGTATCCTAAGCCCACAAAAACCATGACTATACAACAAAATCCAAATACTATACTGCATCGGCCGTCACACAGGATAAACCGGGTCGCCCTATCTGCTGCACATGGCAGGGTGGATAGGCGAAAATATGTCACTGCCAATCACTCATCCTCATACTATCCCCCCAATATTCATCCCCAAGCAGATAATGCTGATTCAAGTTTCAGTAACCCGAAGAGCAACCTGAAACAGGCCCGGGGACACAAGACACTCTGTGTTGGAATGTGCGCACGTTGCTGGATCGATACAGCTCCAAAGGACGGCCAGAACGGTGCACTACACTGGTCGCGATGGAACTGCGTCGCTATGAAATCGACGTAGCAGCCTTCAGCGAGACAAGGCCTGCGGATCAAGGTAAGTTACGGGAAGCAGGTGCTGGATACACCTTCTACTGGATAGGTTACCCGACAGACGGTCCTCGGGAGCGTGGCATCTGTTTCTTAGTCGCCGATCACATCGACTCCTTGATGATAGGCGAACTGCACGGCATCGACCTTCGAATGCTGTCTATGCGCCTGCCACTCGGCCGAGGTAAGTGTGCCACATTTATAAGTGTTGATGGTCCAACTATGTGTCACACTGATGATACAAAAGACCAGTTCTATGATCAACTGTCAACCACAACCCGGTCGGCACCAGTGAGTGACCGATTGTTTGTTTTGGGTGGCCTGAACGCTCGGGTTGGGCACGACCCGGTAGCTTGGCCGGGAGTCCTCGGACCCTATTACATTGGTTCAGTCAGTGAGAACGGTGATCGTCTGTTCCACATGTGTGCTACTCACGAGCTGGCTATCACGAACACCCGATTCCAGCTGAATGCGAGCAACATCACGATGTGGACCGGTCGTCACTATCTGCTTGATTACATGATTGTGAGACAGCGCGACATTCGTGAAGTGCGTATCACGCGAGTGATGCGCGGCGCTGAATGTAGCACCGATCATAGACTGGTCAAGACTAAATTAGTTATCCATGTACGCAAGTGTGTCTATTGTAGGTCTTCCGAACAACGGTAGAAGTTGGATATCAAACGACTGGAGAACTGCGAGACGAAGACTGCTTTCAATGTGCAGTTGCCGCTCGTCTGCACGACGTTCCTGTATCCACTACTGTAATGTGCGACCGAAACCAGCAGGCGCGCACTAGTTGAATTTGAATTGGTGACGGAGCGTGCTGCTGTGTTGTCGGCGCCGTTTTAGTTATTGTTTGTGTAAGTCGTGTGCATGGCTTACTGGGCCTTTGGCTCATGTTTGTTTCTTGTTGTTTCCTTTTGCAGGACTTGTTGGAACCCCTACTTCGGAAGAACGCTGTCCCCTGGTGTCTCCACATTGCCCCACAGTTGGTCCGAGAGTGTAACGGACAACCCGAGTAGAAACAGCCGGCTTGCATGCTACACTACCCCTGAGGGTATGTGGCAGTTCATCAAGGAACGAATCACGACGGCAGCCATCGAGACGATTGGTGTCAAACGCCAGAAACGTCCGGACTGGTTCGACGACAACAATGCGGTTATCGCCGAATTGGTACGAGAGAATAATACCGCGTCTATTGCCTCCACAGTGGACCCGGGCAATGAAGCGAAGAAGGCGACGTTCCGAATTATCCGCCGTCAACTGGCCGAGCGTGTCCGCGGAATCAAGGACAACTGGTGGATGAAGCAGGGTGAGCGGATGCAGGGTTTCGCAGATCGTCGACAACATAAGGAGTTCTATGATTCGCTCAAAGCGATATTCGGTCCATCGATCCAGTCTACTAAAACACTGGTTGACGTGGACACCGGTTGTTCGTGCACCCAGCCAGAGGACATCATTAAAGTCTGGCGCAAACACTTTGGTAGCCTACTAAATCGTCCTGCTACCATTGATTGGGTGACCGTAAACAGCCTGCCGCAACAGGCCATCAAGCCCTCACCTGCTCTCGCTCCTGATTTACTAGAATTGCAGAGAGCGATTGGTCAACTTCGCAACAGGAAGGCTGCAGATGAAGATGGATTGCCAGGCGAAATCCTGAAGAATGGCGGGCCGGCGATGGAACGTGCACTGCTCCAGCTGATTTACTCCATCTGGGAGCACGAGGTAATGTCCCAAGATTTCAAGGATGCTGTGATAGTATCTTTGTTTGAAGGTAGGGGTAACAAGCAATGCCCCGACAGCTATCGGGGCATCAGTCTGCTGAGCTGCGCAGACAAGGTACTCCCCAGAATCCTTCTGAACCGACTGGATCTGGATGTCTCAGGGGCCAATGTTCCTGAGGACGAATGCGGATTCCGAGCAAGTCGAAGTACGATCGACCTGGTGTTTGCTGCTCGACAACTTCAGGAGAAGTGCCAGGAACGCAACCAGCCCCTGTATGCCCTCTTCCTTGACTTCACCAAGGCGTTCAATTCCGTGAGCCGCGAGGCGCTGTGGACGGTGCTTGGTAAGTTTGGATGTCCAGGTAAGTTCGTCAATTTGCTTAGATTGTTGCATTTGGGCACGAAGGCGAAGGTGCAATCGTGTCGATCTACCTCTGATGATTTTGACATTGTCATTGGCGTGAAGCAGGGTTGTGTCCTGGCTCCATCCCTATTTAGTTTATATTTGACTGCCATGCTAACAGTGGCTTTTCAGGACTCTGGGGAGGATGGTGTTAAGGTAGAGTACCGGTCGGATGGGCGCCGACTGAATTTTCGACGCTTCGGCGCCCCAACCCAGTTACATACTTCAATGATGCGCTTGCTTCTGTTCGCAGATGACAGCGCGCTGTTTGAACATAGCGAGGACGAATTACAGCGACTGGCCATGGCTTTTGCGATCGCGGCATCCAAGTTTGGACTGGATATCAACACAGGTAAGACATTTTCTTTCGTTCAACCTTCTCCGGGTGGAGGTGCTGTTTGTACACCTTCATCCCAAATTCGCATCAATGGAGATGTTGTCGACAGTTGTACAGATTTCTGCTACTTGGGCAGCAATCTGTCCACCGATCTGTCCGTGGACAGCGAGTTGAGAGACCGTGCGGCAAAGGCTAGTAGTGCTTCGGACGTCTTGAAAGACGTGTGCGGAAGAACCACAGCCTGAAACCGAGCACTAAGCTCTTCGTCTACCGCTCAATGGTGCTGTCTATACTGCTGTACGGCAATGAAACGTGGACATTGTTTCAGCGGAAGGTGCGCTATCTGAGTCGCTTCCAGTTGCAATGTCTAAGACGCATCTTGGGTATGCGGTGGTCGGACATGGTTCCGAACACTGAGGTACTGCGGCGAGCGGACATGAACGGGATGGAAGTCTTGCTGATGTTGAATCAGCTTCGCTGGCTGGGTCACGTCCGTCGGATGGGCGATGACCGTATTCCGAAGCAGGTGCTGTATGGACAACTGAGATCAGATAAGCGAAATCCTGGTGGTCAAAAGCGGAGATACCAGGATGCTGTGCAAGTAAGTCTGTCACGTTGTAAAATTGATTTTAGATGTTGGGAAGACTTAGCGTTGGACCGGACTGCTTGGAGGAATACAATTCGGACGGGCGTCCACGAGTTCAGCGAGCAGTTATTGCGCGGCCGAGAACGAAATTGTGCGGTACACAAAGGAACCATCGGTGCCATAGATCGTGATGACATGACTATATAGCGTTGTGATGTGTGCGGCCGCGAATGCGCTGGCCGTTTGGGATAAGTTGGTCACCAGCCTACTCATAGTGCACCGTCGACGAAGAGACAACGAGTAGGTTAGGCTCAGGTAGATCATACCAGCAT
>JTDE01003447.1:70410-84141 GCA_014338405.1 Paragonimus skrjabini miyazakii
TGAGGTACTGCGGCGAGCGGACATGAACGGGATGGAAGCCTTGCTGATGTTGAATCAGCTTCGCTGGCTGGGTCACGTCCGTCGGATGGGCGATGACCGTATTCCGAAGCAGGTGCTGTATGGACAACTGAGATCAGATAAGCGAAATCCTGGTGGTCAAAAGCGGAGATACCAGGATGCTGTGCAAGTAAGTCTGTCACGTTGTAAAATTGATTTTAGATGTCGGGAAGACTTAGCGTTGAACCGGACTGCCTGGAGGAATATGATTCGGACGGACATCCGCGAGTTCGATGAGCAGTTATTGCGCGGCCGAGAAGGAAAGCGCGCGGTACGCGAGGGAACCATCGGTGCGATAGACCGTGGTGACATGACTATATAGCGCTGCGATGTATGCGGCCGCGAATCCGCTGGCCGTCTTGGATTAGTAGGTCACCAGCATACTCACAGTGCACCGTCGGCGAAGAGACGACGAGTACGTTAGGCCTAGGTATGTCATATCAGTATATACATTCTACCTATATTCATTATTGCATCAACCAAGACCATGGTCGTTTGGCAACTAATCTGCTCCTCTTTTCAGCAACTTGGTTGTCTGTGATCTTCTACCTACTCTTTTCTTGGGCTTTGCTGGTGTATTGAATGATGAATCGTTTGCCTGATCTTTTGTAGTTCAACTATGGATTTTGTTTTTCAACTTTATCCTTTCTGGACTGCACCAACATGCACACGTATACTGAAATGCTTCTTGTATTACATTTCACATATCTTTCTTGTCAGTTTCGATCATGTCATTACAGTCTGTGTGTTTATTTTCCTTTTCCCGCTAACCATTCGATTGGCTAGCCAGCATTGGCCGGCTGGACACAAAGGCCTCACTCACACACCTACTGGTCTTATTCCCTCGGGTTTACACCGGCTGCGTAGTGTGTGAGTGGAACCGCAAGTGGTGCGGCGCAAGCCACATGGGGTGATGGTTTAAAGCGCAGGCGTCCTTTGGCTTCGATCACTGTGAGCCGTTTCGAATGTCGTCAACGTTCGGATGTGGAAGAGAGTCATCATGCCGGTGTACGTGTGGACGTCCATGCGCATGTTGGGACAGTGAACATCACTTAGACTAAACGGCCTCCTACGTGCCCGGACAGGTGCTCCGCTTGTTTGGATGTACGGGCTGACCGATTGCACAGGCATGCGTCCTTCAATATTCGCTTAACTCTGTGACCACGTACGCCAGTGATAGCGAGCTGTGACCAGAGGGTTATAGGGTCAAGTGCCACAAATCAGTTTGTGTATGACCGCAACTCGACATCCGTTATTAGCATTGCATGATATAACCGCAATCAACGGTAGAAGCAGAATACTAACCTTTGCCAAGGGTGAAACAATAATAGTAACACCAATTATTATTGAAAACAGTGTTTAGTAACTTGCCATCACGTACGTAATCAGCCTCAACAAAATGAGGGTAATAAAAAATGTACTTTGAATAACGATCATGCTGTGATGCGATCAGCATAAAAAAATCAATTTAGCGTTTCTGTTTAGTGATGAATTATTTCAGTATGAATGATTGGAGTTATTCATGCTTGACATCCATATAAGTGAACCAGTTATCTGTATATATTTGTGAGAACTGTCGGCACACTAATTGGCTATTCGAGGTTCCGTACGTCAGGTTTTTGGCCGTTACGACGTTGACTCGAAGAGGCTGCATTCCAAAGTTAGACATTGTGGGAGAAAAGTTAGCCAAGGGAAGGTATCATCGGTTGACTGGTTTGGACCTGACACAAAAACGACACGGTTCCCATTCACATCTGGTTGCATTTTTTGTTCATGCACTGGCTAAATATCCACTCACCCATAATGTAAGCAACAGTTGTTATTATTGTTGACCTGTCTGTACCATCCGACTACATTACCTCAACTGAACACCGCTCATTCATCCAGCCACTATCTCGTTCGACTCAACAAAGTTGTAACAAGCTGTGCACGGTTATCGTCACACATCAAATTTGACGGTCGATGAGAATGCGAATGGCAGACTGATGTATCACGACCTCAAGTTGAACATCATCCACAACTGTGTCCCCTATATAGACGATCGGGTGACCTGATCACTACTCACATGAGAAGGTAGTTGAACGTTCACATATGATACTTCAGTCGTGTCTAACGTGCGGTCAAGTGGCGCAATGGCCAACACGGTTGCCTCATGAATGCATGGCCGCAGTTCTAGTTCCGGCAGTGGCAAGGATATGCACTACTGACGAGCTCTAATGAGAGCGAAACTCCAGTCTAGTGCTTCTTTTCGAAGGGGGCCGGTCGGAGGGTCTATAGGAATGCGACAGCTGCGATCAATTGTGGGTGATGTTCAACTTGAAATTAACAAAATCCCCGACTACTTACCAGTATCATCAATTCACAATAAGAGGTCGGATAGAATTGTCATCTTACAGAGTCAACGACGACGGACTTGCTGATGGCATGGGCACTCCAACGTTAACTCGGTCCATGTATAAGCTGCTATCCAGTCAACTGGAAGGAACGAGTTCGTCTCCATGAATCGCACAGTAAATGGTCTGAAGCAAAAGGACTTACTACATGGAACTCTACCATTAATACTGCTAGTCTGGGATGGTAACATATATCAAGACTATAGCGCTCTGGCCGACCGACGCGACCGTTGACAGGAGTAAGTCATCGCATAAAAAGTGTTATTCTCTGTTGACTAATTGGCTTACTTCTGTTCAGCAGTGACCGGTATTCGTGATATAGTGTTTACTCAGGCCGAGTGATGACAAATACAGCAAGAGTGATTGGAAATAGCTCCTATAAAAGAGTGGCATTTGGCAATCAACGAAGTTGGGAAGCAAGCGGACGAGCAAGCAAGTGCAGCGAATCGAAAGCAAAAGCCACTGCGTTGTAATGTTTCGTCCTATCCGGCTAACGAATGCCCATCTGAGTTGATTGCTTTTGTCCAAGACAGCGCATATGATTCATGCAAGCCGAGTTCAAAGCCCAGTTTGCCCATTTTTGTCTAGGAATGTACTGAATTGTCAGGATTGTAAATTATCGAGATGTTGGATTGTAAAGATTGTCATGTAAAGAGATCTTGTGACCGAAGAGGTATTAACCATCGGGATTCTTGGTTGCTGGGATTTCGGCTATCGGGAGTTTGATACAGACTCATTTACTAGACAGTGTAGGATTAATTCGAAGGGAAAATCATCACCTGACTACAAACACGAAGTTGAGTGCAACAGGCAGTTACGTGTGATTGGAAAAGTTGCTTACTGCAGCATGCACTCAGAGGACCATCAGCCCTTTGGATTTATCTTGTTCTATCATGTACTTTTTTTGATGAACCCAGCCTTAAGGGGTTTAAGTCGTCTTATCTCTGGAGAAGATCAACAGTGTGTGAACACTTCTTCTAGAACAGAACTGTCGCTTCCGTATCAAACCATTCGTCTGCCGTGATACTTACCCCAGGTTTTCAACAATCTGGATATCTGTGGTATCATTAAATAGTCTCTGGACGGATCTATCACGTAGTTTTCATCCGGCATGAAATCCGGTTCTTCCAGATTGAACACTCCTTGGAGCGCATGAATAGTCTCTTCTAGCACAGCGCTGAATTTGAACAGGGTCACGCTGAACTCATCACGCAATCGCTGCGAATCATCCGTACCGCCACCTCCAGCATAAGTACCACGACGACTATGGCCACTAATACTGCCACTACCACCACCTCTAGACGGTTGTGTGGATGAGTCGTCCGCGCTGTGCATACTGCCGTCAATGGTCAGGTTTCCGGGACCCGTTTTGCTCGATTTATTTTTACTCGCACTCTTTGAACCACCGGTGTCGGAACCTTCAGTTGTTGTATAAATTTCTTTGCGTTGTGTATAGTAGGCCAGTAGACGCATATACACCTAAAAGGGGAAAACAAAAACCTTGGTAGCGTTCATATATATATATTCTTAAAAGTTCATCAAGCTAAGGAGTGAAGAAAAAAAAAGATCTAAGTCTGTTGCAAAGTTCACCACAACGAGGCTAATCTATAGGTCAACACTCATTAGTTTAAAAGAGACCTTCCATAGGACTTGAATCATTGACAGGAATGGAAAGCTTAGATACAGTAATTGCTCTACCATCTGAGGTACGAAGTCACGTTAACAATTCAAAAATTTAAAACTTGAACTAAATTACCCGTTGGTTTGTGTTCACAACTGGATCTCTTCTAACTTTATGACATATGTCATCAGTGACATTGATTAAATTACCAAATGTTAGGGACAACTATTGCGAAAGAATGTCGTAAAACACATATTTTAACGTATTATGTGATTCATTAGATGGTTAAATTCGAGGCGTAAATAGAACCCGAATAAAAATTCAGGAACGTCCATATTGTGTTGGACCATTACGTGTTTTTTTAAAACAAATTCTAACCAAAGACAGATATGAGGTTGTTTATCAGTTAAACGATGTATCCCAGGTTCACTGACTACTTCGGTTTACCGTGTTTTGATCTCACTTGATAAACGACGTGGAGGTATCCGATACTACAATGTAAAGTTCGGTGCTTTCTCCGTTACCCCCGATCAAAAAAATCTTTCATTTCTTTCACTCTAGTGTTGTTAATCCTGTCTAACTAAGACCTACTAGAAACTCGTTTAAACATTATATTCAATTTTACTTTTGTACATGGTCACACACCGTCCTACGAAATGACAAGCTTGTCACATATTTATTTCACATGTTCGAGACCTGTCTGTATCTAGAGCAACTTTTATCTTCAAACTTGTTAGTGACTTTATTTCGGATTATACAAATCCACTCAAAAAGAGGAGTACTATTCTACCAGACGTCAATATTTGGCTGATGAGGTGGTCACCTTTTCGAAATTTAGAACTTGATTTTCCAGAAATACCTTCCGCACTTAATGTAGATTAAAATTATTCCTCTGCGCATACGGATTTTCAACCCATGTGAGAATGTTCTACAACAAAGTATTACTGCATTAAAAATACCCATTCAGACAACGGACGTTTGAGAACAGTAAGCTCAACCCTTTATCAGGATCAAAACTAATCAAGTCAACTCGGGAGGAAACCATCTTGTTGGGCCGAACTCAGTTTGCTTACGCATTAGCTGCAGGGCTAGTTGCTGGTTAGCTGAACCGGTCACGTCCTGAGTGGATAGTACTGGCCAATTGGCGAGCTGAAGTATGATTTACGTCCGACGCATGGAGCTGACTTAAAGCTTGCTCATCTGACCTAGTCGAGACTTCTCCGAGTCGAATAATTGTTGTTTCGTACTTGGATAAGCATAAACAGCTTGACAATAACCTCGTTCGCACACAATCACGCTGGTACTCTACGGAGAATGTTGGATAGTGCAACATTGACTTGGTTGCTGTTTGTTTGTACCAACTATAACTACCACCAACGTCTACGTTATAGCGTCACACTGTAGTGTGGTCAGGGTCATATGTCCGAACCTGATCCCTGTTGCATGTGACCAGAATGTAACGCCTACACATCCACCGCTGTGCGCCCCTTACGTGCATGCATCCGCAGTGGCTTCAAACACCTCACCGTTTGTCAACAACACTGCAACCAATGTCTCATGCACATACGCAGTTGGCAGCATCCGAAATGGATTAGCCCGTCACAGTGATCGAAGCCAAAGGACGCCTGCGCTTTAAACCATCACCCCATGTGGCTTGCGCCGCACCACTTGCGGTTCCACTCACACACTACGCAGCCGGTGTAAACCCGAGGGAATAAGACCAGTAGGTGTGTGAGTGAGGCCTTTGTGTCCAGCCGGCCAATGCTGGCTAGCCAATCGAATGGTTAGCGGGAAAAGGAAAATAAACACACAGACTGTAATGACAAGATCGAAACTGACAAGAAAGATATGTGAAATGTAATACAAGAAGCATTTCAGTATACGTGTGCATGTTTGTACACATTCACACACACGCGCATCCACGCGGACACAGTCACACAAGCACCCAGCCTCATCTCGGACATCAGCCTACGACAGGTTGGTCAACCGAGTCTTCGCCAGGGCTGACAAGACGACGAGACCGTTCGCACATGAGCACAACTTATCCGAGTCTCTCGCTGGTTGATGGACAAAACACTGCTACAGTGCCGCGTGGGTTACACAGTGTTTCTATCCTGTAGATCACTACCTCGATTTCTATGGGGCTCAATCCAACGCTCCACTAACACACTCACGGATTACATCTCTGTATTTCATCCGAACCCTTGCTGTAAGTGCATCTGCTATACTTGTTCGTTATTTACGTTACACTTTGTCTGCATATCCTTCTGATATTACTTAGATGTTCAATGGTTTTACCGATACTACTTACAAAGTATTGTAATTAACAAACCAGCATCTAAACTGGTGAGCCCGACGTGATACTTTTGCCTCCCAGTACTTAAACGAGTGAGTCCTACATGTATTTATTTTCCCCGAACACTATGTCTATTTATATAAATGTTTACATATACGCATACTATTCATAGTTATCGTTATTATTTTTTGCCTGTGTTTGATCGTTTTTCAAAATGACGGACAGTAGTGTGCCATGCAATCGTTCTGTGAACTTCATTGGTATCTATGTTCCAACACTTTTGAATATTGACTCAGCCGTATGGTTTAGATTAGCAGAGATGTAGTTCCACATCAGAGATATTACTCACTCATCTACAATGTTTTCTCACATCGTCTCTGCGCTACCAAGCGACATAGTATAGGAATCGCGTGATATAATTATGTTTCCACATCCGACGGAACCGTACGAATAGCTTAAATCTGTACTGCTCAAACGTACAACAGCATCATAGCAAAAACGACTCGTAGCTTCGATCAGCGGCGAAGAACTCGATGATCGCAAACCATCTCAGCTGCAGCTGAGGTTACAACAGATACTGGACGGAAGGCTCACTGACGAAGCGTTATTCTGCAAGCTGTTCCTGTAAAGGCTACTTAACTCCAACCGTAGCATTTTGGCATTTAGATGATACATGCTCTTGGATGAACTAGCTGAGCTTGTTGATGACGCCCTAAATATCCAGAACAACCCGCAAACTCTTGCTCTAGCTTCCCGTCCGCCAGATACCATGACACAAATCTTGCCACGAAAAATCAAATGCTCAGTGATTACTTGGAGAAATTACAACTGTCACAAAGACCAAGGAGTCACAACCACGATCGAAAACCACAATCTCCCAGTACTTCAGCTCATCGACCTGATAGTCGCAAAAACAACTTCTGTTGGTATCATTTAAAGTTTGGCGCAGATGCCAATTCAAATCACAAAAATTTGGCAGGAAACTACGAAGCCAGCCAGTAATGACGACCACTGCGTCTGACGCTGGTTCCCCTAGTCGTTGTTTGTTCGTCAGAGACTCAGCATTCGACTACATTTTTCTAGGGGACTCAGTTGCAGAAATTACTGTGACCTCATCCATTGCAAAGGATAAAACGCGTGTTAACAAGAACTCTGTTCTAATCGAGGCTAATAACACCACGGTTAACACTTATAGACAAAGGTCATTGACACTCAACCTTGGTCCTCGTCGTCCCTTCGCGTGGGGTTGCACTATAGCTGACGTCCCAAAAGTCATCATTTGTACCGAATTTATGTTACACTTCAACTTGCTGTTGAATCATAGAAACCACCGTTTAGTTAAAGCAATCAGCAAGTAGTCGGTTAAGGGATTTCACGCATATGGTCCAGAAATAGATCCAATTTTGTTACCTCGGACCGACCAGGAGTAGGACCATAAACTCCTTAAGCAATTTCCCACTCTGACTCAACAAAAATTTGTGATACAATAATTAAAAACACAACATCACCTACCATATCGTCACTGAAGAATAGCCAACGCATGCCAGCCCGCGACGTCTCCCTCCGGAGAGGTTGAAACTATGACGCGATGAATTCTAACGTATGCTCCAGTCAGGCATCATCCAATCCTCTACAAGCGAGTGGCTATCACCACTGCATATGGTGACAAAGACAACCGACGACTGGAGGCCACGTGGAGACTACCGTGCGCTAAACAAACTTACAGTACTAGACAGGTATCCCTTACCAAACATTCATGATTTTGCAGCAACTCATCGTGGTATAACAATATTTCCTCATATAAACCTCATCCGCCTCTACTATCATATTCCTGTCGAGTCACCTGACGTTAAAATGACTGGTATCACTACACCATCTGGTCATTTTTAAATTCACTTGTATATCTTTTGATTTAAGGAATGCCACACAAACGACGTCGACGGGTGATCCTTTATCACAGTATAATGTTTGCGAACACATAATAATAAGCTGTAAATGACGTTCATTCTATAAAAGACCTGTGGTATACAAAACACCAAGGGCAACCTTGCTGAGGCGCCAGTATGAACCCTATGTCTATTTTCGTAATACTTACAGTGTCCGAGTTCTCTACTACAAAGTAAAATTGTATCGTACCCCTACATCCATCTGATAGTAGGGAAATGCATCGCCCTACCGTCAAAGAAACACTACCATTGATGAAGTAATTTTGAGTCTCCTGAGAAGTATTTTTTATCGGGGGGAGGTACTTTATTAGATATTAGACTGGGTGAACAGGTACGCACGTATAGCTTTTCTCCGTACTCATTTAATCCTTGAAGTTGTATCCATTATAAAACCATGTTCACATAGGTATTGACAAAACCTAGAATGAGAATGAACATGGGAATTGCGGTTTTGATATGACTACTGGCTGGTAGTAGAATGGATAGGTTGATTACTCGTCGAATGGTTGGTGACAAATAATTATGAATGTTAACATATTTGGATGACATCTTGAATACCACTCTCATTTGATTGCAACATTCTTCTTCTTCACACAGATTTCTCAAACAACCTTTTTGAGATGAATCATTGTACTTGTGTGTTTCATTCTTGTTAACGTTCATTCGTAGGGCATATTTTTGCCACGACCGTGATTTGGATCTCACAACGTTTGTTTTGGGGCCTACTTTGTTGGCCATCGCGTCACTGATCTCATGGTTAAAAATGAATGTGCGTTTGGATGTGATAACTTGGCAGTACCTTCTATAAGACCGATGACATAATAGACATCATGTTCGTCCGAAAAGCACGTAGACTGAAATCTAGGTCACGGTTCTGCCAGCGTTATACAGAACAGATGAGCTTTAATGCGGGCGAAAATCGCGTCTTATGTTTAATCGTGAAAGAGATTTGCTAAAAAGACTTGTCCGATTATGAAGACTGCGATCAACTGTATGCAGAGGTTGTAAGAAATTGCTGAGATACCAGAAGCGGAGTTTCCACTATTGAGATATCCAAGAAAACTGGGTACGGACGATTTCACTGTCTTCAGGATGTGACACAGTTTCTGAAATACCTTATTTCACACAATGCGGTTGATAATGTAACGTCCTCACTGATGTTTCACGAAGTTCATTGATTACCCAGCTAAGCAAATTCAACTCAGAATGTAACACTCTTAGTCTAGACCATCCTCTTAGCTCATGTTATGGTTATTTGTCCTCAGCACAAAATCGCTTCCACACACCAATATATAGTCACTTGTGCGATTTCCACGCACATTTACTGGCGTCCATATGATAAACAACGACAAGCTGAAAAACCTCGATGAACCCAGTATGTCATCCGTGCACGATCCCGTCTATAGACTTTATTCGTTAATGTAACGCTATCAATCTCTGTTGACGAAACATTAACCAAGACTGATAACAAAGATTCCATTGTATTTTAGTCTCTAAGTTTCTTTGTCAAACTTTGTTTCTTGATTCACATTACTATTTGTTTGCGTCAGACACTTTTTTTTCTGATATCGGTTGACAGGATATATGAATAGTAAACATTCATAGTTAGAGTGTCTAGTCACCAAAATGGTATAGAAATATAAATGCATTTTCTAAGCAAATCAGAATGATTGATAAAATCAAAGAAAGCCAGTACAGATGAAAACAGTGTAAATACACTAAAGATAATTAACAAGGAATGTTATATCTCCAGCTAGTTCAACAATAACGTCTTCTCTTACCGTGGAGAATAATCGATGCGCACAATCAAGCATGCTTCCTTGCAGATAGCCAATGCTCACGTTTGTCGGAAACAGTTGCATTGGATCACTGCTGTACTTAATTCGCGGCAAGTTTGGTCCAATATTGCAGCGGATGGCAAAGATGTAACCTCTGTCTTCAGTGAACGCTTCGTTGTTATTGGCAATGGTTAGTGGTAGGGCAAAGAGACAATCACGTGGATAGGTACGTGCAACCAACTGAAGGTTGGACAATAGGGACAAGGAGAAAGAAAGCTAGTCAAAGAAAAGCATAAGCTACTGAAAACAAGTTAAATGACTCGTTAGCGAATACAGTGAAACAACGGTAACAGTCTTATTTCATGGTTGTGGGTAAATTACGCTATCAATGAAGTACTCAAAATGTAGCTAAACAAGACATTTTAAACTGCGCCTTACAGATTACGTGAAGGGTTGAAACTCTCCCACTTGGTTACAATCGGTGATTACCGAGTTTTCAACCCCTTCGGTTCTGTCTGCGACTGTAGATTAGTCATTTCAGTTGAAGGGATCCCAGAAAACATATACACAGACAAACTTTACTATGCATGACGTCCATTCTGTTGCACCTGTAACAATACTTTTCTGACCTTCACTGCTAGACTGTTCTAACAAATAGGGTATCTATCTTTGAACATTTACCCCGCGTGTTTGGTGCCTTGAAGTCTTTTCTAAATTAGGCACATGTAAACCACTACCAAGTAGTGTTATCAGTAGCAGAGCTCACGATAACAGTTTGCAGATGTTTTCAAGAGCTGTCGCATTCTCTACTGCATTATCTAGGTGAATGAAGTAACTCTTTTTTCTAGTTACGCTGTACTTTTGCGTGTTGGCGCTTCCTCGGTGCACCATCATTCACTTTCAACAGTCCCCATAACAGAAAATACCAACTACTTAAGCTGTTTACAACCAGACCTTTTCCAGTCTAAGATGTCTCGATGTCAATTTAAGATGACCTAGGTAATTACGTCTAGGCACGCTAACTTCGGTTACTCACTGTATCTGGTTGGACCGCGTCCTCTCACGCTACAGGAATCAACCAATCGCTATGTGTGGTTCAGCCCATCCACGTGTATATTAGCAGTGCGACACCGTTCGCTTTTGAAATTCAGCTCACCCCCCTTGGGAAATCCTAACTTGACATCCAGACACTTTAAACTAGAAAGGATGGTTCGTTTGTTAGTGTGATTTCGATTACAACACTCCTGAGGAAGGCCACCCGAGGTGGTTGAAACGTAGAGTATTACAACTTGCTCATAACGTTGTGTTATTCTCAATCCATTTATCAATAACATGTTAAACACGACGCTCAAACTGTTTGACTTCATTCGTACAAAATTTGGTGCGGATATCTTACAATAGAAAAGGTGTAGATATGGCAGCATCTCATCGTGTGTGCTCCGTTAAGCTACCGCACTGTTGTTTGGTCATAGGTAGTCCGGGACACACAGTATTGAAGCCCAAATGCGTTGGGGCAACGTAAACAGTCAACCAGCCGACGCGTTCGTGATGTGTGTGGGTGGCGTTGGTGCGGAGAGAAATTATCTAATCGGCGTGTGTGTGGCCAAACAGCAGAAGGCACCCCTGCTTAATGCGTCCATGCTTGGCCCACAATCTGCGTGGTGGAACTGTTGCGGAGATTGGTTAACACTCGTTTAATGGACCTGAACGTTTTGAGAGAGCCGTTCGTAATGAAGTGCCGCTATTGTAGAGGTTTGAAGTAATCGTCTGTAATACACCGTAAATCGGTGAATCAAAAGTGGCGTTAAAACTGAGGTGGCATTAAATTTGATCGCAGTTGCATAGGCCTCAGTAAGTAGTTACGACCCCGATGTCACTGATGATCTTACGATAGATGGCAGCGTTGACAATTGAAGCCATTGACATCACCTGTTGCAGTACCATAGTAACAAGTTGATCGGTGGAATATAACAATATTCATCAGCAAACCAACAGACATTCAGAAGGAATCTGCAAGCTGATCGTCCGTTGATGGAAAATGTTGAGGCACTCTAGGTGAGTGCTCAGGTGTCTGAAGGTAGTCGAGTTGATAAATGAGCAGACATTTGTTATCAGGTAAAACTGACAATTTTCTTGTAGTATATTTTGTAACCGTAATCTTTTGTAATATTCGCAATACTGTCTGTGAATAATACTTTTTGTACTAATTTGAAATGCCACACTGAAATTAGGCGGGAGTTAAGATTTCAGTATTTACACGGAGCTGGCAACACTATCACAGGAAATGAGTTAGGAAAAGGCATGAAAAGTGGAATGAAGTGGCAGAGACGAAAACAACTAGCGAACGAAGTAAAACTACTCTGAGGAGCACAATGGTTTAAAATACGAGTGCTGCTGAATGCTTTTTGTCATGCTGTGGTGTCTAATAATGTACGCCTTCGTTTAAGTTCCACCTTAGAAGGCAAGACATCTTGACTCAAACAAGCACATCTATCCAATTTCTCATGTTAAGAGCACTGGTAGCACACAGTCCGCCGGACCGTTACTTCCAAGTTAAGCAAAACACGACGTAGCAGGCGATGGTTAGGAGTACATAAGACGCGAAGCCTGTTAGACGAGACTAATAAACTTAGTGATTGGCTCTCTGTTCGTCGTCTCGTCACCAGTAATGTATTGTTAGATCACACAGTCGCTGTGGCTTTCAGAGACGCGATTAGTGGAATAGGGACGTGCGAAAATCCATGTAGGACGGCCGAACAGATTTTTCGGAGAGATTGAGATAAGCTGGTCTACAGGGATGTATGAGATGATAAACGACACATGGAATCTAGCTGTCGGAGTTATCCCGTTTCATATTGTAGAGAAAAGGCGTTCAGTAAAGCACAATCTTTATTGCCCAACTCGCCAGTTACCATGCCACACGCGCGCTCGCGTTTATGAGTCAGCATTCCAGTCCACAACACCCCCCGGTTTCCGTTCACGCGTCGTGTGCACTTCTACCCTGTTTAGGTGTGTGATTGGCGCCTTCTATCCGGGAGTTTTCTGCCTGCTATTCCTCGTCCGTTGATCCGATTTCTTTGAGCGATAGCTTGTCCGGTCGCTCGTGTTGTCCTCCGTCTATCCACTGTAGGCTTTAAACGTACTCTACAGCCGTGTCGAGATATTTCTGAGAGTATTGGAACAATCACACCTTCAATTTGGTCATCCATCCTATTTCGGCTGCCACGTCACCACCGTTGGTCCGATCCGGTCGAGCGATGACTCATCCGGTCGCCCACGCCGTTCTCCATCCGCTCACCGTGGGTTTTTGAACGCACCTCCCCCTGTGTTGGGGTATTCCACCGAGAGTTAGAGCGCTCGCACTTCCTGCCTGACAGTCCCCCACAATACGGCTGCACACACGTGACAGCCGAACAACAGTAGCGATAACCTCGGACACATTGTGGGCACGTGATCAGCGAGATGGTATGAAACATAATTGACGATAAGACGTGTAGTATTAATTGACGCACTTGCATTCGTTCACTTGCCACAAACTGATAGGCGATCGTTTAAAGTGATGCTGCATGTATACATACATTTCAGTTTGAAAGATGTGCTGGGTATTCGGAATTGTTATTCCGCAGCCGGGTGTCCGCGT
>JTDE01003447.1:89239-104260 GCA_014338405.1 Paragonimus skrjabini miyazakii
CGAGCGCGCGTGTGGCATGGTAACTGGCGAGTTGGGCAATAAGGATTGCGCTTTACTGGACGCCTTTTCGCTTCAATATTTTGTTGATGAACTTGTCATCGCATTCTCACGCTTGTCCGAATCTTCAATCACTTACCACACAGACTGGTCAATTTGATCAACACATTAGGTGTTGCACGATTCCTTCAATATTTTTCTAACTATATACGGTTTTGAGCCCGGTTTGTATGACATTTCACTTGACCCATATGCTTCACTTATCCTCGTGTCCTTCTAGCATACTCGTCTGTAAGCATAACTTCTGTAGTGCGATTTGCTCGGTCGACTTGTTGAACAATTAGTATCGTTGATGAGTAGTAGGGGATTTTTGATTTTCATATAGATTGAACATCACCCACAATTGATGGCAGCTGTCGCATTCCCATAGACTCGTCTAACCGCTTTGCTGTAGTCCAATGATTCGTTCGTCTTGGCCTTGACCTTGGTTGGCATTGGCAATTGTTCATTTATTCGATTCACTGTCTCTCAGGTTGCTTGCCCCAAACTTCTTACCAAATATGCACTACAAGACAGCGTCGAACCCCCTGATGAGATATGGGAACTTGGTATGTTATGGAGAACTGAGATCCTCGCTAGATGTCACATAATTGTCCACTGAATGGGGTTGTGTGGGTTTACATAATTGCATTGGCTTTCATTGAATATCTCTACCCTCCCTTCTGTCTGATAATGAGTATCCAATTTGCATTTAAACAGCCGATCTACAGTTCAACTTCCATAAGAGCAGCTATACTCAAATCAGCGGGTTGTCAGTAAGAAGTCAACTAGGTCCAGTTGTTGCAGATACTTTCGCTGCTCATACAGAAACTGAAGTGGATAAGTCTATTGCTGACGGTATGATTCATCGAGGGTTTATGGACGACATTAACATGAGCACTGACAATTGTCGAAAAACAAGCGAATTGACTGAAAAACTGAAGTGAGTCAGGAGAGCTTACACTTTACAGTGGTGTTTGAAAATAATGATTGCCCTCTGTTTTTAGAATACTTAACCCGATGTACGTCTGACAGCATTACAGGGAGCTTAGTCTGATAAAAGTCCACTTGAACAGGGCGATACTTACAGCTGGACGATTGTGTTCCAGTTTGTCACAAGCGGGGTTTGGTAAGGTTTCTGTTAGCTTGAGCCGGGAAAATTGACACATTCGATGCAATCGACAAATAAAAGCAGCATTCTGGAGACAAATTGACAGTGAACGGATATCTAAGGTAGTTCTTAAGACAATTCAACAAACCGTAAGCCAAACCAAAGTTGGAATTCGTTTAACTTCCTTTCATGTGCAATGTGGTTTATCCAATCTTAAAGGAACGATTAGCTCCTGCCTTTCAGTAGACTGTCTATGTGATCAAAAAGATTGTCTTGACATAACTAAAGTGCCAGCGTTCGGCCTCAAGGATCGTATACCTGCTGTGCGTACCAGTAAGTGCGTGGTGCAGCTTTATCTACTGGACGACAGTGAACTGGCTTAAGCGGAGGTGGAACCGCCTCAGTCACTCAGTTGGTTGCGGTACGGACAAGCTCGAGGGTTATCGGCAAAAGACACTGGCTTCTTCTATTACACATCACGTACTCGAAACCTACCGCGATAATGGCAGACCATCGGCGTTCTCAGTACTTCTGCTCACTGGAATGGACGTTTACTAAACTTCGGTGGGGCATGTGTCATTAGACCACTCAAGCCGATATTGCATTCAGAAGGAACTATTCATTGAATCGACGTTCTGTTGATAGTAATCGTAAACTTTTCTATATCTGAACAGGGTATGCTGTACTTGATAAATTGAGGAGCGTAGTGTGACTGGTAAGAAACAGCAAGTAGAGAGACGCTTTCGAGTTTTCGTTGTTCAGAATGTACCATAGAACCAGTTCTGGAAACCGTACACAATGGTGAGCGTAGCCTTTCGAGAAAGCCACAAAAATTAAACAGTAAAAGCAAACGAAGCACGGGTAAGAATGCACTAGTCCGGGCTTATCGTTCGTTAGCGCGTGGCGAGGTGATAATTACAGCCCATCCCAAGAACCAAGTTTGAACGCATTGGCTCCAAGGACTTGGATGATATAAATTAGATATTACTCATAGCAGATGACAAGTTTTGAGTTCAAACAAACATTTCAGTCGGCACTTTTCGAAACTAAACACTGTCTGAGTTTTGCTGTCGTTAGAACTTAACAATAATACACAACCTTGCAATGATCCGAATTTAAACTCTGGCCACGTTTGCATGGAACAACCATTTGACCATTGCGCCATTTGCCTCGTGTCATGAAAGGCAGAACTATCAAACCTGAATGCTCAACCACATCCACTTGTGCCTACTGCCTAGGTTTCGAGAGAAGATGTTTTAACTAGTCTGTCAATTGTAGTCGGTGATTCTGATCCAGTTCTACGTTTCAAAAGAGGATATTTGAAACAATGATAACTATATTCAACAAATAATCATACGCCAGATTTCAAATCCCGGTCAGGATCAAGATGTACACTGTTGATGAAGAGCAAATCTCCAACCTAATGCTTCTTTTTGAAAGGGTCTGGCTGAAAAATCCACAGGAATGCGAAGTTCGTGATCAGTTTTGGGTGATGTCTAGCTTATATTAACCAAAATCTCCATCACTCGTCAGTAGTCAAAATACTGCTCACCACGTTTTATGATGTTTGTGACATCACATTGTGAGTTCCTAGTCGTGAGATCATTGATTTGAATGAACATGACAGTTATTGTATGCCCTCTTCAGGCGAACGGGCAATCTCAGCTTTAGTCACAAGCGAATATGGCTGAGCGTTTGCATATGACAGTATGAGCTCAATGGCACAAAGATTGGAAACCAGTCACCCGCTCTTAAAATCTTCTACCACCGATCAATACTTTGCACAAAGAATTAACATACCACAATGTTAATGCTTACAAGTGTGATGTCTGTGATACTTACAAAGCATAATTGATCTACTACATGCACTTCAACAGGATCGAAAACTACCGCTCGGTACCAATTTAGCGACAAATAAGTCTGTCCGTCGGCCTCTACTCAGTAAAGTTAATTATTAGTGAATATTCGTAAAAATGATTAAGAGTTTGATCGCAAGAATATTCCTGAAAAAACAGATGGAACGATGTAGAAAACAATTATTTTGTCGGTTATTCTTCATGCCAAAGTAATTACAGAAGTCCCGCCAAAATGTGTCAAGACGAACTGCAAGTTTCACGTACTGACCATTAGTACATGACACCAGTGCACCACTTTCAGCAACTTCTCACTCATTAAATAAAAACCTAATTTTGTTCAAATTTCGGCATCCAGAATAAGAAGGGTGTGCCCACATAATGCAATGAAGCAAGGACTGAAAACAGTGTAATGTCTACTAGAAAAGTGACTATCTGGAGCAATATATCGCCGTGAATGTGATTACAAAACTAGATTTCGTTCACAGAAGACATTCTCACGGGTCAGCTTAACTCTCGTCTCTACCGATTGTTTAGATGCACCGTTTCGGTGGTAACCTTGAGGAGCTGGTTTACTACAATGCCGACGTTTTGGGTGAACCTGAAAGACTGGGTATCCGTTCACGATCAGTGAATGCTCACGTAATCGTTTCACGGTGCTGTTATGCAGCGGAACGTGTTCAGTGTACGACTGGACGTGTGTCGAGATGATCAGGGGACGTAGTCTACCTTGGGTTGGAGCCAACTGTCGAAGCCCAATCACTAGCGCCATTGTCACACAACTTGCTGACAATGACCACGTAAAGTCAAAGTAATTACCGAGCTTAAAGTGGTCTAACAATGCGCCTCGACGATTGTTCAATCGTTCGTAACCAGATTTTGTAACCCTATTTTTATATGCCTACAAGCGATTTATTTATTCATTGTAACCTCGATGGCCACAGATCAGTCACAATCACCCTAATCACACAAACATTTCGAAGTGGGCCAACTGAAAAGCCTATGTGATTGCATTGAATGGGATCAGGTGTGGGTGATGGTTAATGTAAAATATTCTAAATCCACGAACTTGTATCAGGGAGACGAACCATTGACCCTGACACGTAGCGTAACACTCAGTCACTGTCCATGTCCAACCAGATGTGTGAGTGTACTGATGTCACACGTTAGCGCACATCTAATGGAGATTGCGGTTTATGCGCGACACATTTTGATGAGGCCTATGCACTTTTGGCTTGAGCAGAAATGGTCAGAAACGCATTTCAGATTCATACGCCTTCTTATGGAAACCTCGTCAAACTTGATCTGATTGTTTCCAGTAATGTTTCGCTCGATTCTGGCAACCTTTAGTTTGAAATTCAGGCAGGAGGATTAACTATAAACGGCCTTTCGTTGCTCTCCATACTCTCTCCTTGCTGTTTTTCCGTATAGGTTTATAGGTTTACCAGCTTGTAGGCAAAGGAGAATGAGCTCTGTTTACAAGTTCCTGTATTTGTGTTTGTTCTAGAAATTACTTTTAGTGAACGCTTACTACAGTGAACAGGAGTTGAAAAAAATGAGGTGTGACAAAATCTGTTGCATTACGCCCATATTTGTATCAACTATCAAAATAAACTGAAGCAACAATCTGATTGATATGCATACTCGTTGACCTTCGGGATTGTGTTTGAAAGCTGATCAGGATTTCTGTAATGAAGGTTTCTTCTCACACACTATTTTTAAACACTTAAATGCCTCAGCCAAATGATGTATTAATCAATATAGGCAAACATAACCACTCGAAACAGACGCATCGCATTCCAGGGGTTACCAGTCAGGGTTTATCATTAAGACATACTGCATATGGACAGCTCAACGTAACACAAACTGTCTAGATGGTTACTTGACATTATCAACCCTATTCGAAAATTTTCCTTCCCCATTGTATAGAAGATTCTATTCAACTGATACAAGCACCAAGGAATATGTCAGTGAGTTCTCAAATGAGGTGTTCTATCGATAGTGACTATTTATTTACGGATGTTCCATTTGCAGAAACAGTTGGTTTTTTCATTGGTGTTTGTATTTCCCTCTTGGTTATCTAGGGGAACTAATGCTTTTGAGGATAGATAACATCCCTTCTGATGTTAAAGGGCTGTCCCATAAACAAACTGATGGTGTAGCGATCGGTTATCCATTGGGTCCAACGCTAGCGGATATACTCCTAAGTGTGATTGAAGTAGAAACTTCTGATGCTTTTATCAGAAGTATGCGGATGTGTCTTAATTTTTACTACTAATATTAATTTTCTTCCACTTTTTGACCCTATGAATTCCGTACATCAGAGTTATACTGTTCTTGCCAAAATGTAATCGAACGAAACCCTTTTTAGACATTTTACTCATGACGGTTCAACATAACGTTCAGTGCATCACATGGTTGCTTTGAGCTGTTAGTACATGCATTACTCATCGTTTGCTCCGAGTACATACAAACACAAGGCCTCGTATGAACATTGATTTTTAGAGCCCGGCAGGTCGTTACTGATGATCGTTTATAAGAGGAGGAAACAATAATAGAGGTCTTTGTAACAAACGGATACCCTGAGAAATATGTCGATATCCATGGCAAGCGAAGACCGGTCAATACTGATATGTGTACAACTACAAAGACATAGGTACTGCCGATTCCGCCGCCCATAGGTGGTCAAATAATAAATGGCGCAAATCACAAATTGCAGTCTGCATTGACTGGCTCATACTCTGCAGTTGAATTGCGTCTGCCACTTATAACACGAGGTTTTGCTCAGCTTGTTCCCACTCGTACCTTACTGTCTTGTATATAATCTATCAGTTCATTTCCAGTTGAGGGGACGTCTATACTGTCAGAAAGGGTCGGTGCCTACAACAAGGAATGGCAGTGCATATGCCAAAGTGGTTAGTGTACGCGAACGCAGCAGACGATGGCAACAGTGCGTGGGAGCGGTAATTCGACCTCAACCATTGCAAGGCAAATCATAGAAACCTGTCACGTTGTTGACCCGATTAACACATCTGCCAAGTTTCACACTGTTGTTTAACAGTCATAAAACACAGAGACGAATGAATTTCGGTTCAGAAGGAGTGAACTTTTACTACTGAAATCCTATTAAGTCAAACACACTTCTTTACACTGCCGCATTTATAGCACATCAATACGAAGTCACCATTTTCCTACCTTGCATCTTACATTGATTGGTTGTAACACTAGAAGAACGCGTTTAAGATTTCAGACCGACATCTTTGTGGACGTCGGCGAATGGCACAAAGAAGTTATTTTCGCGTCCTCCATAACACGGGCACTATTTATAGTCTACTCGAATACTTCAGATCAGATTGATGTTTACAGTGAAATACCAAACACCTTCGACGGAAAAAGTGGCGTCCACCATGGTTAATCATCTTCCCCGATATCGTATAATTTCGCGAGACACGAACTAATAGAGAGTCGTATGTGGCACCCACACATTCCAGACGTTAACATTCTATGGAGTGGAAAGTTTACTGATCTGGATTATGCCGATCACAGGATGACTTTGCCCGATAAGTTGGATGAAGTAAACATGACTGAAATGGTTTTCCATTCTGCTGAGGATTTTGTAACAGCGCTTTGTAGCTTCAAACTGTAAAGTGTTGATCCAAGTCTCACTTAGTGACAAACCAATGCAGTCACAGATATTTTCGAAGTAGATGAATCTTACAGTGTTTGTGTATGCCTTACTCTGCATTCAGAAAGAAAATTAGTAGAGAGTGAGGAAACGATAAGTAACGATATTCGTTTCAGAAATATTGAGAACCACAAGAATAGAAGAATATGATAAAGACAATTGAAACTGAACTAAGAAAAATGTAACTCAAACACGGAAATGTAAGCGTAAAGCGGGCATACTTCAACAAACAACAGACTTGTTAACATTAGCATCAGAGGATATACGCTACTTCAAAGTTACTCATATGGTCACAGTTCTTGGGAGCTCGGAATACTATAGTGAATCTGTACATAAAGCCATCATTTTAGATTATCTACAGGAGATGCCATCACAAGTGATACAGACAGGCGATTCTGGGCTGAACATACCATAACATTAAAAGAAGATTGCTTACAATTAAGATGTCGGGACGAGTTATCTTAGAAACAGTGATTTGGACGAAGTGCAAGTATGAGCTTCAGACATATGATTTTTGTTATATTTTGTAGAAAGTGCAGGGGAATTGACCAAGTTTGTTCTACCTTTCCGATTAAGTATGTTTTACTCTCGCAATCAGCCAAGCACTCATTCTAATATTTGGTTGTCAATCCAAAAATTCGTCATCATAATCGTCATCATCAAAAAACAACGACACATCACTGGCTCTCATTGATGCTAACCTGCCATACAACCATCAGAAAAGGCAAGCCTTGGCCAAGGAGCAAACAAAAAAACGGAAGGGGAGAGAAGGGATCCAACCACTAAAAGTCTATATACAGAAATTCAGCATGAAATTGCTTGCACCTTGCAAACAACCAATCGAAATATAAATGAAAGTAAGGTGTCATCAGCATGACAGATTCGTTACAGCATTCACAGCCAGGCATCAGTAGACGCACTCACTTCACAGACAATTCGGCCAAACAACGACAACATTCACGCCACTGTGCTCGGTTAGCCGCCATCTCACCTAACGTTCCAAACCACTGACTATGTGGGTCGCGAGGGCTCAGTCCGGGAAATGAACCCGATCTAGAGTGACCGGCTCCTTCGTGAACGACTTCATTTCTCTACGCCAGGTCATCATCTGTCCACCTCGCACCTTGCGCCAGTCGACTGCAGTGTCAGCAAAGAGTGCTCAGTGTGGCAGACAAATAGCTGGTATCCCTAGTACATGGTCTAGACATTTAACTAACTGTAAACGTAGGAATGGAACGGAATTCACTTGACAATCACTAACAAATACCCGCTTCCTTATCGCCTCGTTGATTACCGGTTAATGATTCTTGATGGGAATGACCGAACACAGAAATCGATGGTCAAATACCTGAAGACGGTTCAGGTCTTCCACTGTGAGTCTCGCTGCCGTAAAGTAAGACAGCCCTCACTATCGTCTTAGATACACGACATTAAAGCATCAGTGAGATACCGCTCTGTCGCCAAAAATGTCTCAAGTTGGCGAACATCGCCCTGGCCTTAAAGATGCGAGTCTCTGTTTCATTCTCTATACATATGCCTCTGTTGATGTAAGTTTCCAAGTACACGGGCCGATGAACAACCCCCATTATTTCATTATCCAACACTGTAGCTAAATAATCACAACAATCTTACAGAAGCATTTTGGACTTTGAGGCTACAAAGTGCATAGTCCGAAGTAGTTTCTACCAGTGTCCGTATTGCTTGAAAATTGTCCAAAACCTTGTCGTCAGTATAATCAAGACCAGTCAGCCTTCAACCAAGTAGGAGGTCCACACCGGTATCTTCTGATTGCCACAGACAGTCCTCTATTATTTCGTCCGTGACAAAATTGAACAAAAATGGTGAAAGGGGACATCCTTGACGTACGCCGATCATGATGTTGAAACTGTCAAGCAATTCACCGTAAACCGTAACCTGAACAGAAGTATGGGAACTAGGCGCCGACAGTATGTTCACATACTTGGTCGGCACACACTTGCGTTTAAACGACTCTGAAAATGTAGATCTACCCACCGAATCGAACGCACTTTTATAGTCGAGAAATACAGCCATTGTTGGCCGGCGGTACACTTGACGCTAGTCCAGAATTCCATGAAGAGTAAAAATTTGATCTATACATCCCCGTCCAGGGCGAAATACTGCCTGTTCTTCTCTAATGTTTAACTCCCGAACTGCAGTGATTCGACAAAGTATAATGAATGCTAGTACCCTAGTAATTACTGGGGTCAAGCTAATTCCCCTGTATTATTTGCAGGAGCCTCAGACATCTTTCCTGAACATGGGAACTATTATCGAGTGTACAGAGGAATGCACTTTGCCGTCGCCGCGAGTAGAAATAATTACGTCAAGGCATCCATTACTGGATCTTCATCTTCTTTGAAAAGTGCCGGCAAGAGATCATCTGGGGGTAGCAACCCTATTGCTTTGCAATGAAAAGCTTCTCGTATTGTTTACTGTTCATCTACAGAATCAACATATCAACAAACTTGGATATGCTTAAAGACAAACTGTAGGATTGTTAGCAAGATGACAGTACCGATAAACTGTCTAACCAGTGTCATGTATGGCACATTTTTGATTACATAAGTAAGCTCATGATTTAGTTTGAATGTTGTGTAAGATAAAACCAAAAATGGAGAGATGATGATGATAATGAATACCATAATGTACATGCTGAGCCTCAACGATACCACACGTAGGGGAGAAGGCGTCACTGTCGCGCTGGCCTGTGGAGCGCGTGATGTGTCCGTGACCTTGAGAATAGGCCAAGGATACGTGAGTGAGTGAGACAACTAACATGAGGTCTCCTGACCGGATGTGGGGCGAATGGATGGCTAGGATCGAGCCATCGGGTTTAGCGCAGGGTACTGAACCGTTACAGTCGGAAAATTGATTTTATGCTGAACGTTTAAACTCTGCGTCCTAACCTACCTAGCCAGTCCATCTGTTAATACATGTGGAATCAATTCACCGGTTATTTTCCGCGGTTTTATCGTTGAACGATTATAAATTGACAAGTTCCTTATTACATTTGTGAACTTGGTGAGGAGATTTCTGTGGACAAGTCGTTGATTTTTTTGCTTTGCAACACTTCAAAGTATCGGAAAATTGTGAGCAGATAACGGGGCCAATCGTAATTTGTGCTGTTAATTCAGGTCCCTTTAAGTGCATTCGTACATCTTCAGCAGTAGTGTTATACTAGGATATACTTGCGGTCACAACCTGTTACTCCTTTTCTGTTATTTCCTATTTATAAAACTGTGTGAATCGTATTACCTATACGTGGTATGGCAAAGTTCTTATTTTCGATGAGAACAAGTTGCGAAAAATTTGGGCTTCTGCTGGTTTTGAACCAACGACAAAAACATACTGTTTCTGCACGCTATCTTCCATCTCTTCTGGAGGAGAGTTCCACCTGGCCTCCCTCAGCGTTCTAACCTGTAACCTTTGATCATCAATATGGAAATGGTAGAGGACTGCATGCTAAACCCACTTGTTTCAAACGTTAGCTGTTCTATGTGGTAGAGCTGTAACCGTCGTGGGTTATACCGAAGACAATGTTATAGTGTTTGGCAACTTTTAAAGAATGTACTTGTAACTAATTATTGATTTTAGTTCTACCCAACCTTTCGAAAGATGTCCTGCAGCTTCGAAATACAAGTGTTGTATCCGGCTTGTGACAGCAACGTCAGTCGTAAACTGAAGCTGACAGGTATGTGAACATAGAAGGTTGGATCGAGAAAAATGAGGTGTACAGAATGGAAATTGAGCGTGTCTGTTTGTTTTCCGTCTCGGACACAGGGTGGTAGCGGTACATGAAATGATGGGGATATCTGGTAGTAGTATAAAACCATTCAAACCTTATAAAGCATGGGTGTTAGGTTAACTATCAAAACTGTCAACCCATCGCTAGCCCTGTCATGCACCCATTACTGAGCTATCTGTTCCTCCAAACAAATTGTGAGGTGGCCAGTCGAATATGTCCGGAAAGATTACAACTGTTCACCACCAAAGTTGACTTCTTCGGTACCTAACCAGCAGGTGAAGTTTTAGGAGATTGCGTCCACTTAAATTTAACGGAGCCTGTCTGTGAAGTATGAACAGTAAACGCAGTAGAGAGGTGCAGTCTTATTTCTAACTGAGACTTGACTTTTTTGGTTGAAGTTGAATGTTCGAATTTAGATAAAGAGGTTTTGCCAAGTACTTCCCGCTCTCCACTCTTATTCACTTAGTTAAGTGAAGTTTCGGTGTCAACTAATGACGTATTACTGTCGTTGGTAAAATTAGTATATGCAACAGCCATCTAAGTTTGTCAGTCCATGAAGACCAAACCAACGATCGAATTTGATAGTGAATACCGGGCATCCGTTTTTTAACTTGATCATTGTGAACCCATCTGTTTTATCCGATGGGTGTGACTGAACATAGATAGCGATAGTTAAGCAGCATTTCGATACGTTCAGAGTTCAGAGTTGCGTCAACTGTTTAAGTATCCACTGTAGACCTCCATATTACACTAAGGTATGAGAGGCTAAGCAAGGGTAAAATATTCAGTTCAGACTTTGGATTTACCTTGGTCATCCCCCACACTGTTAGCCTGTCAAGAACCATTGTTCAATTGGGTACCTGATGCAGTGTGACACTGAATTAACTGACCTAATTAACCACCTGTTCCTCCATAATTCCCTTGTAAAATGTGTGATATAAATGTGATGTATTCAGCCTGATGATGAATCACTGAAAACGAGCTTGTTCGCTATTCAGTTTAGTAATACCCAAATACCAACAAACCTTCCATTAGGCAATACGTGGAAGAGTGGAGAAAGACCACAAGTAGAGAACAACAATATGTTTAACTAACTGTAACCATCATTCCCGCACACCCGCTTTAAAACTTGCCAACCTACCAGAAATTGGTTCTGCGTGTATAGTCCATGCCCCAGGTCCGTCTCTCCGCTGGCCGTAGTAAAAGTCATTCCGTGTGAACTGGCCACAGATTCACGAAACGACAACGTCTTCGGTGTGGTTGGACGGTCTAACGGATCTAACGGAGCAGATCCTCGGTGGGGCGAGCCTGGGTCGGACACTCCCAAAACGGTGAACGTTCCAGCGTCGGTTCCAGACTTTTGCGACCCTTGCGTCGATGGAACACGACTGTGATTCTTACGCAATACAGTGGTCCCATAACTAACGGGGATGCGAAATACGTGTCGATCACTCACAGTTACTTTGTAGAACAAGGCACCGAAAGAGTGCGTAAAAAAGTCCACTACTGTCGACCCCGTCTCACCAAGTAAATCTTTCAGTATTTGCCGATTTTTTGGGTCTGTGGTTAAGAAGTCGTCAATCGCCTCTGCTGCATTGGCCAATCCCAAATGCTTGCAAACAATGGCCAGAAATGAGCGATATGTTTCATTGTAAGCCATCTTTCAGTACTATTTGTTCAATTCCCACTTGTTGGTCACAATTCAGTCATTCTACGTGTCTATTCTTTGGAGTGAGATTTTAAATTAGCATCCAGTCCACATCCAGGATCGATAAAAGTTTGGGTAGTTCGACAGGTTTACATATGCGTACGACTTTAAAAAGATTTGTTAGCGTAAATGCGGGATACGGGTGACTAAAGGTATCCGAACCTAGGCAAACTAACTGATAAAACTGATGAAAAAGTAAACTTTTCAGCGGGTAGCGCTTGAATGCTGAAGCGTTTATTTTTACCTACAGTAGAGCAACCAGGATTCTGGAAATGCAACATACCACAAAACATACACACCTATGGTCAACTATGTATCTCCCCAAATCACACTAGGTTTCTCACCAATTATCAATTTAAGACCTTTCGATATCGTCTTTTGGTCTTTCGATTTCTTAGGTTGAGTATATTAGCAACTAAACTTGGGTTTATTTCAAACGGTAAACCAGTATCTCAGGTTCAAGTAACATTCAACAACACATAATATCAGTAGCCGATCGACACTGAACTCAAGTTACTATCCGTCGGGATGCGTTGGGATAGATCAAAGGCTGATGAGTAGGTATGAACGCCCTAGAAGGTTTGGGGACTCTTCTCCTAAAAGTGGTTTCCCACGAAAGATGTGCAGCAGACATGACATAGAGCTACCCATGGGATGGAAAACGTCAATTGTCTGAGATGTGGACCTACGTCTCCATGCAAGCACATTGAAAGCAACCAAATATTTAGTAGATTAAGGTGTGAATTTCCCCCGGATGTACACATCTCTGTTATACGTCACTAATGTATATTTGAGTTGTATGGGTAATAAGACGTTTGTGATGCACCGAACATTTCTGATGGACAAATCATACTACACTTTGAGGTATAATGATTGAAGTCTCTAATTTTTACGAGTAGACGGAGAGGCGATTGCCTTGAACATATTAATTTTTTTCTTCTTCATCAAACAAGGACAGCCGGTGTCCCCAAATGGACTGAAAATTCTTCTACAAGGTTTGAACTCCATCAAGCACATGTGGGATTAACACAGTGTGTCAGAATGTTCATAATGTTCTACGATTAGTTTAGTTCGAATCAAAAACTCTTCGTTTTCAAACTGTAACCCCTACTTACTCAACCACTAGTCGTATGAACATCATTTGAGACTAGCACTTAGTATACCCGAGGTCTATTCGGTGCAAACTGTCAACCTGGAGGTGGGTCGTATCTGTTGCAAAAATTTGAATAGGTTACGCATCACACTGGGGATCGTTTATGACGTCATACTGGTCCATTATGATTGCTGCCGAGGTAGTAAATCTATATCAGATCTCTGAAAGAAATGAAAATACGTATTGTTTTCAGCTTTCAGTTAGTGCTGTGAGCCAAGAACACGGATGTTGCATAAGTTATTTATTTAGGAAACTAACATGGGTTAGGTGTTCAAACATGACAAGACAAAAACACTCATCTGCATATGGCAATCCTCACAGAAGGTCCCGGCTGCTACAAACGTTAATGCTCAGCTTCTTTGCGTAGCCAGAACTATTCCATGGCATACCGCACTGTCGTGTTAGTGAGATGTTTCTTCCCGTGTTTTTCTTGCGGCTAGTTTGTCGCCCCGCTACTGAATAGTGGTGATGTGAGTAGCATGGGGCGATCGCTCGTCCTCATCACACTAGTTGCTTGAAAGCCCGCCGTAAAATGTTGGTTAGGAGATCGTGACAGTTAGTAGAAGTAGTAAGTTCTAGGTACAAATTGTACTAGTAGGTTTCTTCATAACGCACGTGGCGACTGTTTATGTCTTGGTCTTCTTGGTGGGTAGGTGACCACCAACACTGAACGAGTGTTTCGACCAAATAGTCTCAACTAAAACGGAGTACACATGATCCATAAAATACGATATAGCATAACAAGACAGGGAAAGGGACGAAGACAACGGCTTACTAATGCGGTGAGAATGTACGATTACACTATACTAACACTGTGCCCATAACACTAATAGTGCATGTTTTGAACCAAACTAACGGTCCGAAATGCTCGACAAAATGCCGCCCAATTTACTGATAATAATGACCTTGAGTGGAAACGAGAAAAGATATTCGGATGAACTTAAGGCTTGTATCTCATAAAAGACAAGATATTGATGAGTAATCGAGAAGTTGGTTGACTTTCAGTTGGATAACACTCACAATTCGTCGTAACTTCCGCACTCACATAAACTTATCAGTCAGCCCTTTTCATTTGTATTCAGGTTGCAATAGCCGACCACCGGTCATAAACTATTGGGAAATCTTGTCAGGGTAGTTGATCCCCTGGATCATTTGACAAGTTCTACGGGGTCCAAATGTGAAATATCTGAGCCTTCAAGGTGACTTCCTAACTTAGCTGGTAGAGCACTTGCTGCGGTTACGAATGCTGTCTATACTGCTAGTTGGTTCTCTTCTAAATACACTGTTGGATCACAATGTTTTCTCAGAGTAGAATTATCCATGGTTTGTTAACGTATCAACTTCGCGACCATGGAAAGCAATTTACTATTGAACAGAGACAGAAAGTAATACCCAAACACGTGAATAAAGTTAAAAATGTGTTCATTCTAGATCACAGTATTCTCGGCATTTTTTGTCGTTGAATTGGAGTTCGAACAGCATGGATAGCAGAAACTGCGTCTACACTCGTAGCAGATAATGAACCCCGGTGTAGTAGCGGTGTGTGTGTGTGGGGGGGGGGAGGGGGTCGCATACAGAGCTCCTCTGCAGTTGAACAATATTTTCGGGATTTATTTTCTCATTCTGTTTCATAACGCCTCAACCGACTCGAGGCAGAATGAGTTCATAACTATTACATTACCCATTTTTCAACCACGTGCATTTCTCAG
>JTDE01003448.1:0-10657 GCA_014338405.1 Paragonimus skrjabini miyazakii
ATATATATCGATTTCTGCTACTTATTTTCCGGATGAGGTAGAAAAGCTTTCAGGACTGTCCAGTAGCGGTGGCTTGTTAAAATTCAAGTAGTGGTTTGTCCATTAGGCTCCATGATCCATTCCATATACTCTCTGAACCCCAAGCGAGCAGCTTTGCGGGCTGAATCATACTGCGAATGGAATATTCCGCAAACGTAAAAAAGCCCCAGTGATAGAAAAGAAATTCAGCTGCTAACAGCTGAGCAAAAAGCAGAATTACATTACGTGATGAGTATGGACCCAATGGGCCTAGATGTCGCCCGGAGAGGGAGGTCCCAGGCTAGAGGTCAGTGAGTTCTGATAGGTGCACGGCGACCGTGACTTTGTCAGCTCGGTTGCGTAGGTTTGTTTGACGACGAGGTGACTCATCAGCGAAACGCAGAGAGAACCTAGTTTATGTCAGTGCATTAATGGAATCCACGCGGACGCTCCAGATCGGCCGTGTTATGGAAACAGCCACCTCATCGACATGGTCACTCCGTACTCAAGATCGATTGAGGTCGAAGCGTGGCGCACTGACATTTAGGGCACCAAAAATCAGTAGCTACTAAGCAGCTTTGTCTAATTATTTGTTGATCTATTGATCTGTCCAACTAATTCCAAACAACATTTCAGCGATGCCAAACAGTAAGTCACCGTGTTACTTGATTCAGTCCAACCCACACATGTTTTCACAGAAAATTCACTCCACCAGCCGAACTAAGAAACAACGCCGACATATCAGAAACCTCACACTTGAATAAAATTTCAATAATCATAAGCACAGTTGGTAGACTCCACTAAGAAAATCCTAGTAAGGCAATTCCGTTAAGCAGATTGTATACTACGCTAATCCCAGACAGCTGGCGTCATCGACTGACCACGCGAAATGTGTGTAAGATGTATACTGAACAAAGCGAATGCCAGCACACGTGACAGCTCGTTTTCAAAACTGCAGGCATCAATACAGTGTATGTAGGGGTATCCTCGTGTCTGCACTCATCTACCGTGTAACTGCAGTTGGACCGTTCACGCGAGCCTGTGCACCAACGGCGTTACAGCTGCCCTACCAACAACTGTGAAGTAGACTAATGGCGGTAGTCATGTGTGACAAAGACAGACTAAACTATGCGTTGGGAGAGCCGTTGAGACTTTTGAATTTTCTCATGGGGGTTATATACTATCCACCTAAACATCACACTTAAACACACTGTTCGTGATGAATACAAATTAAGTATGTAGTGAAACCTGAGTGGAAAGAACAAGAAACAATACGAGTATCTCAAAAGGGAAAAATAAACCAGATATGTTGGTGTATAGCTCAGAAACCTACCATATTTATGTATGCACCTATTGAAGTGGACAGATTATTGAACGGACAGATGCCAAGTCGTTCAAACAGTAACACCACGTTGGACGGTTGTAGTGCTTTTTCATAGGCATGCGTCAGCACTGGAGCCACGTTGGTTCGTATTAGAGGCTGGCTACGATTCTGCTCGAAAAAGCGATCCAGGCGCTTTTTGAAATATGCCTACGACGAGCAAAGCAAAAAGCAAGGTGACAGTTACACGTGCCGTGAAGTACTAATTAAAAAATGCAAGAAATACGCAACAGATCTAACAAAATTACTTCGATTACCGTGAGTGTTTATCGATTATGCTCAACTTGATAATGCGCTCACAGTTTGAGCTAAAAATCCAAGCTTATCGTGCTTAAACCGTAGAAAAAATCGCTCTTGTCGAGAAAGTACGACAACAAGCCACAAACCGGTTTAAGACAGTTCATCCACTAAGTAAACAAAGTAAGCTGCTTAAAATGAACTGGATCCCGATGTACTACTGACATAACAACGGGCGATTAATCTAACCACACAGAATCTGGCAACAACCTTGTCATCCGTCAAGAAGTATGCTTTCAAACTGCCAAAGCAACCAACTCAGGGATAACACGCCAGATTCACAACGAACAAATCGTCCGACTTGCAGAAGACATCCTTTCGGCGTCTGGGTATGCTCAAGCTGATATGTAAAAACAACGTCGGTAAAAGAATTTCAGCGTAGGTTTGACGATTAAATTTATCACACCTAGGCGAGTCTTTAGATAGTTTGGCTATTAGGATCATCGCGGCAGAATGAGGGCACGCTCGATCTTTCACATGTTAATGATCAGTTGTTTGCCAGAAACGAAAGCACATTTATAGTACACCTGGCAGAAAGTAGTTGCGTTTTTCTTCCGTTCTGTTTCCTTTAATTTGCAATCATCCACAATGGTAGGGATGCTAAATTGAAACCAAAAATATCTACTGGGTTATCTTTCTGAATCGTTTAACTAGAGTTCGGACGTTTAAAGCTTTCTCAGCTCCCTCCCTATGAACAGGCATGTTCCGATGGAGCTGTTCAGTTGCGACAGAACTGGGTGTCCGTCACGTCGATAAACCTCATGAACAAGCGTCGATCGATCCCACCTGATTCTGAATATGGTGACGACCGTCGAGAACTTAAACGCAAGCTGACTAAAAGCTTACGCTAAGACCGTGAGCACTACTTGGTCAAACAGTCGAAAGAGATGGGAAAAGCCTTTGTACCTGGGAGTAGCAGAAGGCTTTTTCCCCTGATCTGTGGTTGTACTGGTCGTCGAGTCGGTGTAAGTGAGACCATATGTGAAAACGATGGTTCACTTACCACCAATCAGATGGGCAGAACATTTTGAAGAACAGTGCAGTTGACCTCAACCAGATCACGTGGACGACGGGACCACTGTAGGAAGCAGAAGTGGCTCTGAAGCTTAAGTTACTGAAGCGTAATAAGGCTCCAGGATTAGACTTCCTCTCTACTTCTGTTTTCCAGGATGGTGGCGACAGGTTGATATCACAACTGACAAAACTCCTCCGGACGATCTGGGAGACGGAAGAGGTACCTCGTGATTGGTGCCTATCAACAGTCATCCCCGTTTTCAAAAAGGGGGCCCGAAGTCTATGTGACAAAAACAGAGGCATCAGTTTGGTTGGTTGTGTGGTTGGTTGTGTTTAAGTTACTCACTGGCCTCATTCTACGTCGGCTTACTAAGCCCATAGAAAGCCAGATACGCGAAGAACAGGCAGGATTCCGATCCGATCAAGGGTGCGTTGATCATAGTTTTACTTTACGACGGATCCTGGAACGTCGGCACTCTTACAGACAGCCGACAGTCATGGTCCTTTTGGACCTAAGGGCTGCCTTCGATTCAGTTGCTCGTAACGTCCTCCGCAGCTGCCTTCTCCGCAAGGGAGTACCACAGAAATACGTGAATCTACTGAGATCACTGTATGCTCACTCTGCAAGCAGGGTGAGGGTTTCTGGACAACTGTCTAGGGCGTTCATCACTCCTAGTGGTGTTCGTCAGGGGTGTCCTATTTCCCCCTTCCTGTTCAATGTTGTCATGGACGACATTCTGGAGGGTGCGCTTCGCGAATTCAGTGGGCTCGATGTTGAGCTTCTTCCTGGCACCAGATTCACCGATATGGAGTATGCGGACGACATCGTCTTACTTAACCCCTCTGTCGAAAACATGCAGACCATGCTGGACAGGTTGAGCGACCGAGCTGGTTTGTATGGAATGCGATTTGCACCTTCAAAGTGCAAAGCGTTGCTTCAAGACTGGGGCATTTCCACTCCTACTTTCTTCATTGCAGGTAACCCGCTTGAAACTGTAGACAGTTTCACATACTTGGGTAGCACTATCTCGTCAGCCTGTAATATTGCTGATGAGATATCAGTGAGGACTGCAAAAGCAAGAGTTGCCTTTGCCAGACTGCGTCATCTGTGGCGTCGAAAAGACGTCCGGTTGTCACTGAAGAGAAGGGTATATAATGCCTGTGTGCGTTCCATTGTGCTGTATGGTTCGGAAACGTGGCCTGTTCGCAAGGAAGATATCAACAAGCTTGCAGTGTTTGACCATCGTTGTCTCCGTCAAATAGTCCACATTAAGTGGACTGATCGCGTGAGCAATGCGGTAGTTCGCCGACGCGTATTCCGGAACACACGGGATGCGCGATCAACTGGTCAACTAATCACGGTACACAGCTTGCGATGGTTAGGTCACGTACTCCGTATGTCATCTGATCGTTTGCCGTACCGGACATTATTATGCTGAGGCCACCAACAGTTGCGTAAAACCGCGTGGTGGTCAAGCAACAACTTGGTCACAAAATATGAAGACCATGACTGCTCCACTGAGCAAAGTGGGTGGGTTTGCCTGCCTGGATGGGGTCCTCGTGATCACTCAAACCGCTGGTTAGAGACGCTATCCGAGATGGTAATGTGTCGCAGTCAATGGAGGACCTGTATCCATACCATTTCTAGTTCTTCCGCTTAGTCTTGCTTTAATAATTTTCAACCTTCTAAGTAACGTTTTCTTCTAGGATATTCCACGTCACTGTTGAGGTGAGCGACGGCCCGAGTCACAGTACCTTTTGGTCAGGTTCATGGCTGTTATGATGATGATCAGCTTTCTCCAACCTGTAATCCTGCTGAATTCAGTGAATAAAACGACAAAAGTGCTCAATCGAGCGAAGAAAAATAAGCCAAAACAGGGATGAGATTGTAGCGAA
Organism: Paragonimus skrjabini miyazakii; assembly: GCA_014338405.1. Taxonomy (NCBI): domain Eukaryota; kingdom Metazoa; phylum Platyhelminthes; class Trematoda; order Plagiorchiida; family Troglotrematidae; genus Paragonimus; species Paragonimus skrjabini miyazakii. The sequence continues at coordinate 4,607 of JTDE01003448.1, forward strand.
TCACTACCAAGTTCACTGTAGCTCAACCATCTACCAGAAATCAGAGCATTCACACTAATAGACTTCACGAACCCCCAAATTAAACACGATTAAAACAATGGTTAGGAAATAATGCTAGAGGCTTCTTGGAAAAGGACCTAAACGTATACCACTATACTTAGTCCGCAAAAATGAGAGCCAAACCGTAACTGTACATATTCCGACAAATATTTACGACAACTTTCACGAGGTGCGTCTCCGAAACTGAGAAGTTGAAGCGCCTGAACAAATACACAAGAAGATGTACAGAGCGAGCATACCTAAACGATCTGCCGTCATGAGCAGTCACTTGACGATATACCGTCCTCAGATCGGTAAGAAAACATTGTTAGATAACTTAGCTGAAAAGTAACCAGCCAAAGCTATGTTAGCTGTACATCACGCCTGACTTTATGAAAACTATACAGGCTAATCGAAACGTGAAAGAGTACAATCTCGTTCGATCTTATGGAAAGCAGTATATAGGTAGTAAAGTGGGAATTTACCTGAAAGGCCCAGAAACAAGTATTCTCTACACAGTGGTTGTAGGCCGGATGAGGGGGCAATGGGAACAGGAATACATCGTCCTCACGTGCTCTCTCTAGAACACGAACACTGACAAACTGCAGGTGGCCGTCATAGAACAAGATCAGCGGACGGAGTGGAACCAAAATGCGAAAGTGCTTGAGAAACCACTGGATGAACGCATCGGAATTGACCCAACCAGAGGCCGAATAGGAGAATTTAGTACCTCGAACAGAACCTTCCATCATGGATGCTAGAAGTATAGATGGAAAACTGAGAATGACCGCACTAAAAATACAGGAAACAAATACCGAACACAGACATTTTAAAAACAAGGAATAAAATTTCAGCTCGTTTAAGCTAGAATGTAAACAACCATCTCGCAAGTATCACGCGGGAGGGAAGCAGTAAAGTAAGATGTAGAATACAAATGATAAATGATAGAAATGATCGGACGATTAAGCCGATGAGAGACGCGGTAAAGAAATGCTGAAATTTTGATCCAATCAACGGAATTTTTAAACAGTATTACAGACGACCACTCAGACCTCATGGAGTGCGCTTCTCGATTGTAGTTACTGTTGTGACAGTCTGTTGGCTTTTACATTTGTCTATAGTTCAGAGAACAAAATCCTAGAATGTTTTCTCCACTCATTCAACGATTCGCTACCCGCGACTAGGTCATACGGATTGAAAGGAAAATGTTGGCTATTCAAGAGTAGGTCGAGTGATGAGCTTACAGTTGAATCCCATACAAACCAGTCTTGTCCGCGAGTGCCATTCAAGCATAGCACGAAAAATGTTAATACGAACACAGCAACCTGGAGAATTATGACGACTGGTTGTAGCAAGTGAAGGCAGCCTATAGGGGCAGGCAGGCATAAAAGTAAGCAAGGAGCCTATAAACGTGTGGGAAAGGGGAAGGGGGAAATTGGTGAAATGAGAAACCAAACTGGCATTAAAATGCATGAACTACAAAGTTCGTCGACATAAAATCGGACTCTACAGTCAAAGGACAAAGATGTAGATAGGCGTTTCCAGAAATAGATGACCGCTACTATAGCACTCCCATCAAAAAACAAATAGAGGAAAGGGTGCATGACCGTTCCACATCCACAAAATCCGATTGTTGATTTTTCTGTTTTACTGTTTTACAGTCTGTACTACTGCAGATGAGATTTGTGTAAAAATAAAAAAGCACGAAAAAATCCGTAGGACTTCGTCAGGTAAGGCGTTGCAGACTTCTGATTCTCGATTAAAAAGAAGGTCAACATTACGAATAGGAGACCTGATCAACTCGCGCAGGAGGTCCCGGTATTCGACCACTATTATCTTCAAAAAGGTCACGGGTTTAGCACGTCATCAGAACATCCATCACCTTACGCATTGCCTGTTGCGGCCACTGAGGGATGGAAGGAACAGCGAACCAGCCAAGTGATGACGCAGTCACGGACAACGAAAACATTGACTGTAAAGCTGATTTTACTTCCCTGACACTAGGTTGAGTATGAAATTGTGCTTTGTCAACAACGTGCTCAGCGTACATCCTCTGTGGCTTTGATCAATCCGAAGTTTTTGATCAATCCCCATCCGAAAACACCAACCTGAGTATGACCAACTTCTCCAATGTCCAAATTATAGCTAAACATTTCTACTCACTTGCTGAATAATTCCAACAGAACCGAAACCGTGCTCGCATAGCTTGAGAACCACATGGAAATCCTGGGTGTTAGCATCCGTGGATACTGTCACCAGCATTCGGCAGTTTTAACGTCGGTCGCAGCTCGCTTACCCCCACGTTGCTCAGGTTGAAAGCCTTCAGCAATTCACCGACCTATTGTTTTGTAATACAGAATGTAACGGAGATATAGCTGTGTTCAACTCGTTTACAAACTAACTGTAGCATCTGGCGTGACATAATTGTCTCAGCGCTCGCTTGGAGTCAGTCACTGAGTCGGCTCTAATAATTGGGTCTCTTGAAATTTGTCTGGTACGTTTGTGGTCTTATGTTTTATATGATGCGGAGCGATGAATTCGTTGAAGTGTTTGGTTTGTTTGCAGAAAGCTGATCCTAGATTTGTCTTTATTTGCCTTTGTTGTGTGCAGTAAACAATCATGATGAGTTTTGTACCATAACTGCATATAAAATGTCTGTTTTCCTTTCTTTTATAACTATCATTGCTTACCTACTAAAACTTTCCATCATGGTATTGTTTGAAACGTTCTCGCTTTTACCTGCATTCGATTGTTTTAATGAGCTCATTTCCCGTTAACTGGTGGCTATTTGCAGACTCGTGTTTGGTTACTCCATGTTGAACGCCTTTCTGTTGGATAATTTGTGTAACCTGTTACTCATCATGAAATATTAACAGCACAGTACATAACAAATGGGCAGCCAGCCAACCTCAGCTTTTCCGCGACCAGTTAGACATAAAAGACGGAATTTACTGCTCAGCACGTCCCGATTCCAGTCAATCACAGTCGCCTTGACTTCCAGCGACCAGTAGGGTCGTCGAGTTTAGCAGCAAGGGTTTCCTTCGTGACGGCTCACTCTAAACTCAGAGCCCTTTCGTGCCATATATAGCACACCATTCGACCTGCAGTTCACAAACGTCCACTGGACAGTCAGCATCCGACGGTCGGTCTTGAGTTCGACCACTTCAGCCACGCCTTCGAAATTTTTCAAGAGGTCCGAACGTCCCAGCCCTCAAACGGCTGTGACCTCGAATTGCTCACAGGACCAACTGTTGCGTTTGAAGGACTGGTAATATCAAAGGCAGTACACTACGGAACCTGACGCATACTGTATACGAATTCGCTACTATGAACAAAACCGCGCATCTGAATGTCATGGCTGCATTGGTCCTTATTCAACTGATCGATATTCCACTGACCGCTTATTCCAATTTCAGATATCCGTCCATGGTTTTTCGTGTGCAAAACGAGTGGACGAGTTTCTCTACCTTTCGAAGATTAGGGTAGTAACTGTGAATGTAAGCATTCTGACAACATATTTACTACAAATATTATGAACGGTTCCCTACACAAGTTGATTTGTCGAAGAGGACAGCTCAATAACAAATGGATGCTTTTCAGTGACGACAAGTTGGTAGTCATCTAAAGTAAACGATGTTTCAGGTCATAAATTTACAAGTTATTATAAGAGGGGGGATCTTTGTCTATGTGCTTCCGTATGTGTCGTTCGAGTAGAGGAAAAACAATCCATCTACATCATCACCATCGTCACCACAGACAGCAATACACCAGTGGTTCTCACTGACGTTTAACTGACACACAACCATGAAAAAAGCAAACCTTGCACAGAAAGAGAAGAAAAAAGAAAGAAAGTTGAAGGGACCAAACTACCAAAAATAGCTTCGTCCATATTCAAACATTCAGCAACAAGGTGTCTATGCATTACAGACAAACAAACAAACTGTAGATGAAAGTAAGGCGTCATCAGCTTCCTTACTGCTTTCACTGCCCCCACATCATTGTATCTACATTACATCCACGATACATGTTCATCACAGATCTCAAATATACAAAAGAATCAATCACATTCCAGGGTTATACGCATTCTGTGAAAGATAACCCGAATCCGCTTTTTCAACCTACACACTGGGAACTTCTTAGAGGAGAAGTCATCTAAGAACATTTTTTTGTGCAGAAACGGCAAAAACGAAGGCGAACTACGTCCGCCAAATAAGGATTTCTAAAGGCTATAACAGCAATGCTCGTATCAAAAATGCAGTGAATGGTTCTAACATGGTCGATATCACACAGCAATGAACTAAACGAGCACGGATAACAGAGTAAGAACAGGCACACACATGTTTCAATAAAGTGCTTGACCTCAAGCTACCCGTGATTGAAATGCATGTAATAACTGCGGTCTAAACCAGTCAGATGAATGCCAGACGGCTAGAAAAACTGCTGTTGATCAGAATATAGGAGTGGTAACACCAAGTGAAGAGTACAGGCAGAGAGCCACAGGTAACGCGGGGGTAACTTTATCGTAGATCAAACGGACCATGAGTGGTCTCAGTGGAATAGGCAAGCCGTGTAATAATATTTCATTGTACCCGGAAACACTTTCGTTATTCTTTGAAATAGTAAAATCCAATGAGAGAACTTTATTTAAAGTTTTATTTCGAACTCACAACTATCAGTTGTAAACATGTAAATGGAACCTATGAGCAGACAGAATGTGAGGAGCCGTCATTAAAAGAAATGACTTTCGAACAGCCGAAAAATAAAACACAACACTATCAAGATCTACTTATTACCGAACAAACACGGCCCATAAAACGTATATCCATATATCACAGAATTCAAGTATTAGTGTAACTAGTACATTCCAGGGCAAACTTGTCCAAAAGAGCTCAAAGCCATTTTCAAACAGTTTTAACGGACTGCGCTGTAAACCAAAACAGGATCGGATATTTAAAAAAACCAAACCGATATCTAAATCGAAATGCAGACAGGCGAACTAAAAACAATTATTGGAGTATCCTGCTCACAGAGTCCTCTGTTAGCCAACAACCACTTTGATTCTAGTAGTATAATATGTTAAGCCCTACAACAAACCCCAGGATCAGAAGTAATGTTTTGGCATTTCCAAGTATGCGGTACCAGGGAAACTTTGAGGATCACCATGTTTAAACGAGTAAATCCCGTTTTACTGGAATGTTCAAAGTAACAGTGAACTGTCGGGAAGGGTATAGTAACTAAACACAAATGTTCCATACACTGTCAGATTACAACATCATCGTCATACATAGCAATACAACAGGTGTCCTCATGGATGCTTAATTGCTGCACATACATGAAGTAAAAAGCAGGCAGTGACCACGAGAAAGAAGAAAAAGAACAGAACGAGAGAAAACCTAACGTCTAAACAACTGTTCATCCACGAATATTCAATATTAGGGTGTCTACACCCTGCAGACAAACAGCCGAACTATAAATGAAGTTAGGGCGTTATCAACAAGACAGCCTCCTTATGAATGTCACTGCACCGCGACACTAAGTACACTTCACAGTCCACTCGACCAAACAACGATAACATTCACGCCACTGAGCTCGACTGGTCGCCATCTCGTCTAACATTTCCACCTACCAAATCTCTGAGTTGCAAGATCTTCTGCCTAAGAGATGAACCTGATCTAGTGGCTAGCTCCTTAGGGAACAGTTTCTTCTCTCTGTGTCGGGTCATTGCTTGTCCATCTCGCACCTTACGCCAGTCGACCGCAGAGTCGGCAAAGAGTGCTCGGTGTGGCAGACGAGCAGCTGGCATCTTTAATGCATGACCTAGTCATCTAAGTCTGCGCAAATGTAAGGACAACAAAAGAACTAGATTGATACTCACTACCAAATACCCACTTTCTAATCTCGTTGTCGCCTACTCGTTTGTGGCACTCGACGCGAGCGATCGAACGCGGACATTGATGGTCAAGTATGTGAGCGCCCACGTTGGACCGCCGTAAAGTGATACAGTCCTCACTG
>JTDE01003448.1:19796-31072 GCA_014338405.1 Paragonimus skrjabini miyazakii
AAATGGTAATTAACAAAAGGTGAAAAAACTGCCAAATAAACGTTACAACAAACAGCAGACGTGAACAATGATAAAATTTTAAGGTTACTTCTCCGAAAGATTAGCGCAGATGTGTTGCCTTTTGATTGACAAGTTCGATATCGTTACCCATGAACTTAATTCACACAGTTCGGTTAATTAAATCTGACGCATATTCACACAAGTTATTTTAAGCCTGCCTGGATGGGGTCCTCGTGATCACTCAAACCGCTGGTTAGAGACGCTATCCGAGATGGCGATGTGTTGCAGTCAATGACGGAGCTGTATCCATACCATTTCTAGTTTTTCTGCTTAGTCTTGTTTTAATAATATTTAACCATCTAAATAACGTTTTCTTCCAGGATATTCCACGTCACTGTTGAGGCGAGTGACGGTCCGAGTCACAGTACCTTTTGGTCAGGCTCATGGCTGTTATGATGATGATGATGATGAAACAGCCTTCCATCCCCTCACTGGTGGTTACTGGAACCCGCTGTTCGGAAAGGCTAAGTAAATCTGCAAAATTTCCGCGGAAGCCTCTTTAAAGACACTGCAAACCATCGAGACCGCATTACTCAAGTCAACTAAATTGCCTGAAGTCATTAATGGAATGCCTCCAAAAATTGTGGGATTGTGGAAGATTCAGTCATAAAACAACAACTTACGTTTTGGAGATGTGCGCTGCATTTCACACCAGGCAACCAAGCAGTTTATTCCCTCAGCAGTCTGCACGATATCAGCAGGAACCATACTATATAATGTAATACGCATGGGCAAATGTGGTGAAATAACCACCAATAGAAAGTCCCACACACCTAGACCATTGGATTCGTCGCTTTCCATCTCTTACAACCATCCCTGCAGGAAGCACGACTTACCTTTAGAAACACACTCACAAGAGCAAACAGCGTCATTGTGCCGTAAAAGCGTGAAGAACAAGAAAATTATGTAAAATCGATAAGGTGGTATATTCCTACACATTCCACGTACACTAACATCTTGTATACTTCCAGTATACGCTTGACAGCGGTTTCATCCACACAAGACTTGTCTAAACTTGACCGAACAAGGTCATGTACATAATGGATTCCACTGCCTCGTTCTAAAAGTCGCCCTTACTTCATGGATAGCTCGGCCAGAGAGGGATAATATTCACTCTTCTAAAGTCTCCAAGCCTCTATTCCCGAAGACGACTATGATTAACGATTTCTAAATCACTGGTAGTAGTTCATGCCGTTTTCTAGGGTCATCCATTAGCGATCGTGCGTCTGATGAACGGGAAGCTGGGTAAAGTGTGTAAACGGTGACAGACTGTAGGTTGGTGCTAGCAATATATGGCCTAATCATCTAAGTGCATTTCTAAGGTTTAAGTCAGTTAACTCGTTCTGATATTACGGGCAAAAAATATCCTCCGATTTCCGTTACCTGCTCGGTGATGCTGTCAACGCATGAGATTTGTTACCAGCAGTCAAATATTTCAACACATCTGATATACTCAACCTTAGTGGCTACGTTTTGCAGCCGTACAGTAACACTGTTTTACCTTTGGTTATACAAATACGATGATTACGTCATTTATGTCACCTTACGATATGAAATTACCATGCCCTCTAGTAGCCTGAGGCAGAATGAACCGCTGTACAGTTCCAGTCAGTGCTCTTAACATCCACAGTAATCTGCGGACTTCACTGACTCTGTGATACATGGTACAACCAACTCGCATGCGAGTTACTATTTACGATCAGTAAGTTTAAGTAAATCATTCCTTTGACGACAACAGTGTCTCAATTAGGGGGAAAATACTTCAGCCTTAAAAAGAGTCACAATTCCGCTTTCCAACGTCTTGCTATTCATGACAGCTTTCTAAATAAACAAACAGACCAACATTTCCCTGAACTGCATTTTTGCAGTTTGGATCAACGTCACCGCCGCACTTGTGGGGCCATATTGCCTCTAAGTTGCGCAGCGCACCTAAAAAGGCAACATCTGTTCCTAATGAAAGTGGAACAACAGTAACCCGTCATCAGCAGAACTCACGCCGGTAATCTTCCTATCAGGTAAAACGCCAACGCACAGATTTTGTGAGCATCAGTTTCCTACTACTCCCATCATAACAAAATTAGACAAGAACTGGAAAATAGATTACCTAGATGAGCACCACTATTGGTACAAAAGATGTATGGTGGTTCTGCGAAAACTGTCACCCTAGCTGACGTATTAGAGTAGAGTTAGTGCAGTCTACAATCTTGGTTGACATGCCCCTGCAACGGTATTGATCGATTCACATGTCCAAATCAACCTCATAGTCGAGATATACAACGATTGTTGGCCAGGGGTATAACACTGTTCCAGAATTCTGGGTGGAAAACAATCATATATAAACACCCTCGTTCAGGAAGAGAAACCACCTGTACTGTTCTAATGCCTTGTTCCTCAGCTGCAGCAAGTCGACCGTGAATGATGGGTGTTAAGTCTCTGGCTACGATGAGAAGTAAGCCAATACCTCAATGACCCCGGTTACTTTTTAAACACAAAGATTACAAGATGTCCATCTCAGCTAGAAAGGACGCTGATTCCCACACTAGCTGAAACCGATATGTTAGAGACAACAATGACAGTTTCATCTCGTTTGAATAGTGGCGACAGTGAGTTACAAACAGCAGTTTATTTAGTAAAAAGAATATCAAAAGTAACTGAAAAGTAAAAATCGAATACTAGGCGACTTTATATCAAAATAGACGTAAAAAATGATCTGGCGTGAAGTAGATTCTCATTAATACACACTTGACCAGCAAGGTAATACCTGGTTTCGTGTATAGGGATATCCGATTTTACTCATGAACAATATATGATCCACCATCTTCTTTTCTTCCTCATAGGTGAAAAATGTCGGTGGTCCAGGTCGAGAACATTCAAGGCTAACCCTTCCATGAACTCGATCACGCAAGGTAGACTCTGGGACGTTGAATGCCGTCGCCGCTCCACGCAAAGACATACCCTGATACTTGACAGCATTATACGCATTTGTCATATCACGTTGTGTCCAGCGTCTCCGGCGGGTCTAAACAGTTAAAAGTGAACAAATTCCCTACTTTAGGGCGTTGAAGAGAACGGCCTGTAACCGAATCAAAGTTAGGGTAGAACAATATTTGTTGCTGATAGTCATAAGCTCCCGAGGAATGTAACATTACGCTATCTTCTTCCCTATCATCCGCATCCAGAGCCTCATCAGAACCCGAATAATCTTCCTCGACTGCTATTGAGTCCATGAAGAAGCCACCTGCGGGACGAAAAAAAATAGTGTTAATGCCTCAGATGCTTACAAGATAAGTAATCGAACTGATAACTGCCCATAAGGTAAGCAACTAAACTCTAGGAAAAGGTTACATTTGCAACTTGACTCAAATCCAAGAATAAATACACTGAACAGTGTCACAGTGGAATGAACGTAATGTTTCACAAATCACGTGCCGCATAAAGTATTGGATGTCTCTATTAATGGTGAAACAGTTTTCTTCAGGAAGTAAAACCATAGAGACTATACCAATACTACCTTCTTTAGTAGTAATGCACAAGCAGCCCGAGACGCTGACTCGCTTGAAAATTGAAGTATTACGTCATAGTTTACGCATCGCGGCGTCTAAAAACGAAGTGCTTTTTCAAGACTGACAGGTTTGTCTGCACTCACCTTCGATGATGACAATCTGACCTAAGCAGAAGGTTTTATTTATATCGGGAGTCGTACTACAATTGGAGGCAGTGTTGGGGAATAGAGTTCCAAATGTATAACAAAAGACCGGTTAGTACTTGCCTGAGGAACCACTGGTGGTGCAGTAACATCTGACTTTCATTAAACCGTATGGTGCACAACGCGACTGTTCACGCAGTACTGTTCTATGTAACCTGGTCGCTCCGTGTCAATGTTTGTAGAATACCTGCTTACGACAACCGCCATATGCGCAGCACAGATAGTATGTGAGGGAAATGCCACATCAGCACTGGTGTGGTGTGGTCGGCTGGGAACATGAACTCTCTTTAAACAAAAAAATTCAATTCCTCAAGATAATTCATATACGTTTTGTGCATGTGTGCCCAGCGCCCATCAAAGGGCACCTGTTTACGCCCCTTAAATATAGAAGTAAAACCGTACAGTGGGCATACCGTGACTTGAAGCAGAGGTACGAAAAACTATCATCAACGTAGGTAATTGTTGGCTCCACTCGACTTTCCAACTGTACGTATTATGCCTAACACAGTGAAGGCTATGGTAGCCAGCGTGTCACGAACAAGAAGATAAAATTGAGGATTCTGAACAACAACAGCAACAATAACAACAACAGGATAAAAGAGAAGAAAGGAAAGAAAGACACTCCATAGGTCTATACACTGATTCGTAACGCGGGCAGCACTGACTTCTATTCTTTACCACTACACACTCCGTTTACTAGACCCAGGTCAGGAGGCCAACAAACCTTACAAAGGCAAACTTGAAGGCCAGTGGTTCCGTGCCCGAAATGAATGTCAGATGCTGGCCACTAGACTGCTGCGGATTTCGTCGCTCCCGACATGTAGTCAGTCCCAGGGGACACAAAAGCTTCAGAGGCAACGATGGTCGAAGACAAACAATCTGTGAGCATTCTTAGAGCGAACGAACCAAGTTCAACGACCGCACGACGAGATCAACCACAGTCACATTATAAAATTCGGCCGCTGACTGGAAAACTGGCCGTGTCGGCGCCACAAATGATATAAAACAGTGAACACAACGCGGAACCTAGCACATTGTCTCAAAAGACATTCTACCAATGTTAACGCACATCACGAAAGTAAATAAACCTCAAGAATACCTTCAACACTTGACCAGTAACGGTGAGAGCAGGTGTAGAGTCTCAAAGTAACACCATGCACTTAAAAGATACAAAGGCCACATTAAACCGACGGACTGAAACCTCTCGACTGTTCAAGACGTGCTAAGTCCCTCTTGAACCTCACAAATTGAAGCAATGACATCTACGAACTCTAGGTCTTGTACGTGGGAGCATTTCACACCATCATATTTACAGTCCGTCAGAGCGCAAACTGCAATCTCATTCATCAGCATCATCATCATAACAGCCATGAGCCTGACTAAAAGGTACTGTGACTCGGACCGTCACTCGCCTCAACAGTGACGTGGAATATCCTGGAAGAAAACGTTACTGAGGAGGCTGAAAATTATTAAAACGAGACGAAGTGGAAAAACTAGAAATGGTATGGATACAGGTCCGCCATTGACTGCGACACACTGCCATCTCGGACAGCGTCTCTAATCAGCGGTTTGAGTGATCACGAGGACCCCATCCAGGCAGGCAAACCCACCCACTTTGCTCAATGGAGCAGTCATGGTCTTCATATTTTGTGACCAAGTTGTTGCTTGACCACCATGTGGTTTGACCCAACTGTTGGTGGCCTCAGCATAATAATGCCCGGTACGATAAACGATCAGATGACATACGGAGTACGTGACCCAACCATCGCAAGCTGTGCAACGTAATTAACTGACCAACTGATCGCGCATCCCGAGCGTTCCGGGATACGCGCCGGCGAACTGACACATTGCTCACGCGATCAGTCCACTTAATGTGGACTATTTGACGGAGACAACGATGGTCAAACACCGCAAGCTTGTTGAGATCTTCTTTGCGAACAGGCCGCGTTTCCGAATCATAAAGCAAAATGGAACGCACACAGGCATTATATACCCTTCCTTTCAGCGATAACTGAACGTCTTTTCGACGCCACAGATGACGCAGTTTGGCAAACGCACGTCGTGCTTTTGCAATCCTCGCTGATATCTCATCAGCAATATTACAGGCCGACGAGATAGTGCTACCCAAGTATGTGAAACTGTCCACAGTCTCAAGCGGATTACCTGCAATGAAGAAAATAGGAGTTGAATTGCTCCAGTCTTGAAGCAACACTTTGCACTTTGAAGGTGCAAATCGCATTCCATACAAACCAGCTCGGTCGCTCAACCTGTCCAGCATGGTCTGCATGTTTTCGGCAGAGGGGTTAAGTAAGACAATGTCGTCCGCATACTCCATATCGGTGAATCTGGCGCCAGGAAGAAGCTCAACACCAAGCCCACTGGATTCGCGGAGCGCACCCTCCAGAATGTCGTCCATGACAACATTGAACAGGAAGGGGGAAATCGGACACCCCCGACGAACACCACTAGAAGTGATGAACGCCCTAGACAGTTGTCCATAAACTCCCACCCTGCTTTCAGAGTGAGCATACAGTGATCTCAGTAGATTCACGTATTTCTGTGGTACTCCCTTGCGGAGAAGGCAGCTCCAGAGGACGTTACGAGCAACTGAATCGAAGGCAGCCTTCAGGGCCAAAAAGACGACGACTGTCGGCTGTCTGTAACAATGCCGATGTTCCAAGATCCGTCGCAAGGTAAAAATATAATCAACGTACCCTTGACCGGATCGGAATCCTGCCTGTTCTTCGCGTATCTGGCTTTCTATGGGCTTAGTAAGCCGACGTAAAATGAGACCAGTGAGTAACTTGGACACAATTGACACCAAACTGATGGCCCTGTGATTGTCACGTAGACTTCGAGCCCCCTTTTTGAAAATGGGGATGAATGTTGATAGGCACCAATCACGAGGTACCTCTTCCGTCTCCCAGATCGTCCGGAGGAGTTTTGTCAGTTGTGATATCAACCTGTCGCCACCATCCTTGAAAAGGGAAGGAAGGAGGAGGTCTGGACCAGGAGCCTTATTACGCTTTAATGACTTAAGCTCCAGGACCACTTCTCATCCACCGCAAAGTTGAACAGATGCCTTGCCGCACCCCAGTTTAAATGTTGAAAATCGATCATAAATTCGTCACAAAATCTAACTGCATCCGAGGTTAGACGATAAATTTGCTTTGTATTGACGCACTTCTCTGGCACACCACTCCTCGACTGACAATCCCCGGGTACAGTTCTGTCAACCGAATAGAAGGCACTTACGATGTCCAAGAAAGTAAAAACCAATGACCTTCTATATGAATGGCGGAGTTCAAACATATGGCAAAGTGTGAAGATGTGACCAATGCAGCCACAGCCAGGGCGAAACCCAGCTTGCTCCTCACCGATATGTTTCTCGCATGTCTCGCTTAATTGATGAAGCACAATGGCTGTGGGCAACTTTGACGGAAAAGGAATCAGACTAATATCTCTGTGATTTGCGTGGGTTCTTGAAAATGGGAAAGATGTTAACCAAACCCGTTGTCTGGAACGGCTTCACAGATTCAGTGATTCTGGGGCAGAACCATCAGGTCTGACTGAAGCTAAAACCCCATTTATAAAAAGGGCGGGAGGTGGTTCGTCTGGGTCGAATGCCTTGTGACGTTCCAGGAACTTGATCTCAAGTGAGGCTACTGCTTCCGAGGGCATAAAAACGTTAACAGATAAATGAGAACAGGGGAAGCCTAAGGAGGTAGTCAACGATGTGGATGGCCAGTTAAACTGATGTGGGAACTGTTCAACCAAGCGTCGTAAGCGTCACTGCAGGTTACAGATACGCCCACGATTAGCTTCGCAAGTTACCGCACTAACATCTAGCTTCCGGCTACCCAGACTCGTTGCATGTCGATGTCTGTTGTACCTCAGAGACTAGGACCAGAACAGTAGTCAACGTATGGAACTAACAGCACCTGCATTATCTACCCGATACTGGTTATACACTTCGGGTGACTCCACAGCCGCTGTTACAGGTCAGGCTGGAGTAGGTATAGTCTTCAGCACGGCGGCTGCAGCCTCATTGATAGACTGGATTCCTGTTAACAGTAGACTTTGTGCCGTCCGCCTGGCAGGCTCAAATAAAACCAGCCCTATACGCAAGACTTTCAGAAATTTATTCATTATGTCTGCTTACGCTCCTACTGACTGTAGTAACGTCGACGTCAAAGACGCGTTTTACTCGGATCTGGCCGTTCTCCTTCGGTCGACACGTGGCTCTGATATAGTCGTTCTGACCGGAGATATGAATGCTCAGGTCGGCCACCTCAGTGAAGCCAAATCTCGTTTAGGTGGCAGGTTTGGGATAGCGTCACATCGGTCAGATAATGGCGGGCGATTGTTGCAGCTGTGCGCTGAGTATAAGCTGTTTTTAGACAATATTCCTTTCAGGCATCATGCGCGTCACTGTTATACCTGGCGCCCTCCTTCTCCGAATCAGGCATGGTCTCAGATAGACCACAAAGCTGTTGATTACAGGTGGCGTGGTTCCATTCAAGACTGTCGTTCTCATTGGAGCACGTATTTGGATGCAGATCATGCATTGGTATGTTGTTGTTTTGTTCTTACTTTTACTGGTCAATGACCCCACCGGCAGCAACGACTGGTTGTTGGGAAATTGGCTTTACCATCGGTGAAGTACCAAACCAGCTTAGAATGCTGCCTTAGTGGTACTCACTCCGAAGATCCTCATAGTTGCGGGACACAAATCTCACAGGCTATTCAGAAAGCAGATACTATAGCATGCGGCACAGGGGTACATAAGTTTGACAAACATTGGATTTCAGAGAAATCTCTGGAGTTGTTAGAAGCCAGACGGAAGGTTCCTCCTGGTAGTTCACATAATAAGTCTAGAAGAGATATCCGTAGGAAGCTGAAACGTAGTCGAAAGGCTGATCATGAGGCTTGGTTGGTGGAAAAAGTTAAGGAAACGGAAACCGTCTTTGCTTCAGGGAACACCGGCAAACTCTTTAAGTTGATTCGTGCCACGAGTCCCAGGCGACCGTCTGTCAGCGAGGCAGATAGCACACTAATCTATAATAAGTCCAGAAGGTTAGAGCCTGGGGCGGAACACTTTGAGGGTCAATTTCACTGGCCTCCTGCTTCTATTGTGTTGCCGCCACAAACCTGTGATGTAGAACCCAGGTCGGTAGATTTGGAACCACCCACTGAGACTGTAGTTCGCAATGACATCTCGGCTCTCAATCGTAATAAGGCTGCTGGTCCAGATGATCTCTTGCCGGCACTTTTCAAAGAAGGTGGGGAGATGTTAGTTGAGGCCTTGACTCAGTTGTTTAAACTTGTGTGGACGACGGAGACCATCTCTCCGTGCTGGGGTTACGCGATAATAGTTCCCATATTCAAGAAAGAATCCCGGGGCTGTTGTAAAAACCACAGGGGGACCAGTTTAACGCCGGTCATTTCGAAGATCTTAGCGTTTATTGTACTTCGTCGACTTACTGCATTTCTGAAGGTAAACATTAGGGAAGAACAGGCAGGGTTATGCCCCGAGCAGGGTTGTATAGATGACATTTTTACTCTTCGTCAACTTTTGAAGCAGCGTCATGTGTACCGCCGGCCAACAATTGCCGTATTCCTCCACCATAAAGGTGCGTTCGGTTCGGTGGATCGGTTTACACTTTTAGAGCCGCTTAAACGCAAGGGTGCACCGACTAAATATGTGAACATACTGTCGGCGCTTTATTCCCATACTTCAGCTCAGGTTAGGGTTTACGGTTAACTGTCTGAAAGTTTCAGAACCAGAAGCGGCGTACGTCGAAGCTGTCCTCTATCACCATTTTTGTTCAATTTCGTCATAGACGAAATAATGGAGAACTGTCTGCGGCACTCAAATGATGCCGGCTTGGACCTCCTACCTGGTGAAAGACTGGCTGACCTCGAGCATGCTGACGACGAATGCTTGACAATTTCAAGCAGCACGAACAATGCTAGACGCAATTTCCCGTTCTGCTAAGTACTTCGGAATGCGCTTTGCAGCTTCAAAATGCAAAGTGCTTCTGCAAGATTGCTGTAACTACGTAGACTTAATGAAGCCATGGAGGTTGTAGACCAGTTTGTATATCTGGGAAGCTGCATCAGCTGCGGCGGCGGCGGCGAAGGTGTAAGGAATGAAATAGAAGCGCGTAGTTCCAAGGTTAGGGTGGTGTTTGCTAATCTGAGACACCTATGGCGACAGAGAGGTATTTCTCTGAAGCTTAAGGGTCGCGTATATCAGACAACAGTGAGAGCTGTAGTACTCTACGGCAACGAAACCTGGCCACTCAGGGCAGAAGACATGAACCGCCTTCAAGTATTGAAACACCAATGTCTGCGTTCAATCGTTAGAACGGGGTGGCACCAAAGAGTAAGCAACGAGGAGGTTAGGAAGCGGGTGTTTGGCAGTGATTGTCGAACAAGTTCCTTTATTCTGTCACTACATCTGCACAGACTTAAATGGTTGGGTCATGTACTAAGGATGCCAGCTAGTCGTTTGCTACACCGAGTACTGTTTGCCGATGCTGCGGCCGAGTGGCACAAGGTGCGAGGTGGATAGATGATGACCTGACGTAGACAAATGAAATCGTTCACGAAGGGGTTGGTCATTGTAGATCGGGTTCGTCTCCCGGGCTGGGGCCCTCACGACTCACAGAGTCGGTGGCTTGAGACGTTGTGTGAGATGGCGGCTAACCGAGTTCAGCGTTGAGTGTTGTCGTTGTTTGGCCGAGTTGTCTGTGAAGTGAGTGCATTTAATGATGGGGGCCGCAAGGAAGCTGTTAGGTGGACAGCCACCAAACAAACAATTGCATTCATTTACCGCACCTTTACATTGTTTTCTATTTACATTGTAGCTCACCGTTGGTGCTTCATTACTGTGGACTAATCATTTAATCGCATCCCTCTGAGCGTTCATCCCCCAACGTGTTTTCTAAGCGATAAACATTCCATCAAGATTTGTTTGTCTTCCCAGTTCGAGTCGCGTGATTGAATATACGATTTGCTGATCTGTTCAGAAACTACAGGGACATAACAGAAGCTGTCTGGCTGATGACGCCTTACTTTCACTTCCAGCTCGGTTGTTTGTTTGCAAGGTGTAGGCGCCTCGATTTTGTATGTTCGAATATGGACGTAGCTATTTTCAGTAGTTAGGTCCCCTTCCCCTCCCTTTCTTTTTTTCTTCTCTCTTCCCATACAGGGTTTTTCTTCTCGTAGCTGTGTGGCAGTTAAGCATCAGTCTGAACCACTGATGTATTGCTGTCTATGATGATGATGATCCCGGCTACCCGTTGATCGTATAAGCTGGAAGGGCCTTCGAAAGTTCCGGGAAACATTGGCTTGCTCCATATTGATAATACGTTGTATTCGTCTGACCTTGCGCTCCTCTCGTAGCAGCTTCTGGAGCTTCGAGCGAGAGCTAAGCCATAACCGCTGTCGAATGAGAAATCCCAATGGGCGTTAAGGAGTTTGACTCGCCTCACACAAACTTACA